>VDFB02252204.1:0-233619 GCA_007258455.2 Sequoia sempervirens
TAAATACAACTAATAAAAATAAACTTAAAAAATCAAGAGTTAAGATGCTAATTATAGATGATAATGAGAGTTAGAAAGGCTTAGTTGTGTTTTTTAATTTGTTCCAATTAATAATGAATTATTTGATATAATATTTTATAATTAAAACTTGGAAATTAGAATCATATATCTATTGTTTAGATTGTAATTTATTTATATTATGATTTTGGTTTGTTTTGGGATGACATAGTGTTAACATATGCAGTTTAATTTTTGGATTAGATATATTCTTTGTAGATTTAATCTTTGTATGCATTTGCCTTTGACTATTCATGTATCTAAGATAAAGATGGTGCTAAAAATCACCTTAACAATCTATTATATTTGGAAGGAAGGTTTGTGACTTTTTGGGAAAGCCTCTTTACGAATTAACATATATCAAAGACATACCAAACAAGCAATACACATGCCTATATTATTTTTGTGATGATGTAATGTGGATGTACTAGTGTAGATAATGTTATCGAATGGATCTCTTTGACAACTACTTATGGCTTGAGTCTATTCTTATATACAAGACTTTAGATGTTCAATTCAAGGTATTTTGGTGTGCAAGCCAACAAGTGATGCTCAAATTCTAAAAGAGTTGCCTCAAGAGTAGAAAATTTCTAGTTTAGGACATCTATACAAGAGGAAAGGGTCATAGTCTAGATCACTTGAGGAGACATATTTGTGTTTGTGGTCTTGTTTAAGGTAGATAGAAGATTGCAAGAAGGGTTAGTCTATATGATACAACATTAGGAGGATTTACAAACAATATTGTAATGGTGCAATTACTGTATGGTCCCATGGGGGGGCTTGGGCTTCTGTTTTCATGGAGCAAGAGGCCCCATGGGAAAAAAATTGTGCGACGAGATTAATTGGAATCTTTTCCAAAAAAATAGGAGCCCCTACCTTTTAAGAATGCATATTTCAGCTGATGAAATTTGGGTGGGGCTAGAAATTGCCCCTATAGCTTAGGAGTTTTTAATGCCACTTGTCTCTCATCTAAAATTTTAAATTCTTATTAGAAAATAAAAATGAGAGAAATTTGATTTATTTATTATTTTTTATGAAAACACTACAATTCATTCCTTAAATTTTGGAGCTTAAAATTTTAAGCAGAATTGCAAGATTAAATCCATGGGACCAAGAACTTTAAAATATTCCTAAAAAAACTAAGCAGCATACGCTGAGATTTTTAAGGAAGCCCCCCTCCATGGGACCTTACCCTTAGTCTCTCTGTATCATTTTCCATTTAGTTTTATTTTCACTTTAATAAGAATGTCTTAATGCAATAATATATCAATGAGTGACATATCTATGAGTTAGACTTGACTCATGCCCTTATACCTATTCATTCTTATTTCATCTCATTGAAATCAAATTTCATATATCCATTCCCTAACTTTATATCACCATCTTATCCTTGACAAATCACTTTTACATAACTTAAAACAAATCCAACTCAATTCTAAAAAGCATTAGAATAATCCCTAAAATATTGTATTCTTCCTAAAATTCTAGAATCATATTTTACAACAACAAAAAAATATCTAAAGAACAAATTTAGTTCTAGTTTTTGGTGGCAATTATTTTTATCACCATCTTATTCGCAAATCACTTTTACATAACTTAAAACAAATCCAAATCAATTCTAAAAAGCACAAGAATAATCCCTAAAATATTATATTCTTCCTAAAATTCTATAATTATATTTTACAACAAAAGAAAAACTAAACAGAACAAATTTAGTTCTAGTTTCCTGTGGCAATTATTTTTATCGCCATCTTATCCTCACTAATCACTTTTACATAACTTAAAACAAATCCAAATCAATTCTTAAAAGCACAAAAATAATTCCTAAAATATTTTATTCTTCCTAAAATTCTATAATCAGATTTTACAACAAAAATAAAAATAAAAATCCTAACTCTGGTTCCAGTGGCAATTATTTAAACCACTTTAGCATAAGAATGCATATACATGACTTGATGGACTCCCTATTTAAATCAGTACGGTATGAGACAAAATTTAGTTCACTAGACAAGCCTACCTCTACACATTTAAAATTTATTAAAAAAAAGAAGAAAACTTTTGGAAAGCGTCCTGACGGTCACGTGAGCAGAGCGATCATGGAACATACCAATTGGGGAAAATATTAAATTTTACATTGAATAAGTGGTAAATAATAAATACTATTACTTTTGAAGCGGTGGAATGGAAGTGGTCAAAAGTTAGGGTTGAAAGTTGAAACCCTAAGCAGAAGCAGAAGAAGAAGCGGCAGCTTCTGCTCTGAACTGGTCAAACAATCATCACCTACTATCCGTCAGATGACGGAGAATCAGGATTCTGTCTGGAGGCCCCTGAATCAGAGGGCTACAGAGCCGATTGAGTGATTTGTTAAGGGGTTAAAACGACGGGCGGTCGGGTTAAAACGAAAGCGTGAAGATTAGTGCGCACGCCCGCAGCGGGCGCGGGTTCGAGTTTCGTCAGTGGCAGACACACGGTCAAATTTCACTCTACAGTCAACTCGCCCAGCTGCTCTGTTATTTTATGATTTAGAGTGGCGTATTGTAAGGTTGTCGATCTCGGGCTTGGCAAACCCCCGGATGCCTCGGCGGCGCATCCCGGCAGTAAAATTTCTGGTGTGATAGCCTTGAGGGGTCCCACCAGTTTTCCGGGCCCACCAGTTGCAGTGCAACATGATTGGCGCTCGCCCTGACGGTCCGTATCCTTCCTTCCTTTTCTTTTAAAAATGTGTTTCAGTGGTCGGTCCCACCACATACCCGAACTATGATTGAAGAAAACTATAGGACTAATCCAGAATCCACCTCGTTCCTTTATCAAGTTGCTTCTGCTTTCGAGAGAGAAAAAGGGAAAAATGGTACTGTTTTCGGGGGCACTGGCTACGCAGGTGACAATTTGCACCGGCGCATGGATGCCTGCCCCATCATGTATCATACATCGTTGTGACCCACGAGGCTGCTGTACTGTCTGCTGGTAACGGTCTGAGTTATTGAACCCTACTGTCCTTGTTAAGCCATCACCTCCGAGTCCCATCAATGCCTCCTGTTGTCAAAAAGCGGAAATTGTAAAAACTGAGAGATTTAAAACAAGCAGGAATTTTAAACGCGGGAGATTTAAAATGATGGGCGGGAGTTTTAAAATGATGAACATGCCTTTTTCTTAAGGAGGATTAGCGGCGCCCTCAAAGCAGAGCCTGGTTGAGAAGAATGAACAGAAAGATGAAGATGATAGCACCAGGCAAAGTGGATTACATCCAAAGGCACGCCATAGAGTCTTGCGATGTGTGAATTGTGAGCAAAAATAAACTTGTATCACAGAATGGTCAGTACAGTATATTTATTTTTTCAACTTTCAGTTCATGTATTTTTCTGAAAGAAAATGTTAACCTGTTTTTGTTTTAATATTGCAGCCGAAATTTACAAATATTTTCTACGTCATTGTTTGAGCTATAAATATTTTCTCACTGCAATTTGAAGGTCTAGGGAAGAAATGGGTAAAATAGATCTCATGAATTTTCCAAACGATCTGTTGTGTTCTCAGATTTTAACAAGACTCCCTCTGAAGGAAGCCGTTCACTTTTCTGCGGTTTCTCGAAGATGGTGCAGAGCGTCGACTCGGTTACCCCATCTCAAGTTTTCTGATGAGTTTTTTGATTGTATCTGTACAATGAACATCCTGACTTGGTTGCCCCATCTCAAGTATTCTCATGAGTTTTTTTATTCTATCTTTACTACTCCTACAATGAACAGCCTGACTCGCCAAATTAAGCCTGAAGATATAATCAACAAGATTATTTTTTTGCAGTGTGCTGGCCTGGAAACTTTTGAGCTTTGCAATTGTGATGGGTTTGGAAGTAGCATTGACAAGTGGCTTCTGTGGATTTCTTTATCAGGTGTGAAGTGCATAGATTTGAAAAACAGGGACAATCCGATGGAGGTTTCCGAGTCGATCTTTTCATGTGTGACTCAAATCTGTGTCTCTCGATTATTTTATGGTGAGAAAGGTGCCTGCCCAATTTAAGGGTTTCCCTCAACTTGTAACATGCTATCTTAAATTCGTTAGCCTAAGCCAGGAGGCATTTGAGGCGATTTTAAAACTATGTCGCCTTCTTCAAAGTTTGACGTTATCCCATTGCGGATTCCCTTCAAATCTGAGAATAATTTCCTCCAGTCTTAAGTCTCTCGCTCTTCTTCGACCGTACGGTGAAGAAATCTGTCCGATGGAAGCAAATTGCCCAAGATTAGAAAGCATTAAAATTATTGAATGCCACAGCTTGGTAATGGGGAGCATATGCTTGCCTGTATGTGTCCATTTGGAAACTGACTTTCAACATCTTAAGCATTTTGTAATGGTAGAATCGTTGAAGAAAATCACTTGTTTCGATAAAGTAGATTTCAGTCATGCCCAGCTTCTGCTTCTGCAAAGCTTTCCTCGCTTGGAAGAGTTGTGCATTGAATCTCCCTTATTTGTGTCATACCCAGAAGTAAGTAATTCTGTTCTTTTAATCTGCATAAGAAAAATTCGTTTCCAATCATTTGAAAACGGCTTAGAGCAATGCTGTAAATGCAGGATGCAGCAGAGATGAGTCTACGACTATCAAAGTTGAAGACATTTACTGTGAATATTGGGTTGCGTGAGAGAGAATACGAAAACTATGTGGCCGTTTTGTGCGCCATTTTGAAGGGCGCACCTCTGTTGAAAGCAGTCGAAATTGTAAACGATGGTGCTCTTGATGGGTTTGATGGTGCTCTACAAATTGTAAACGATCTTGCTGAGCGCTTCCCGTTGACCAAAATTTCACTGTCAAAGAGGAGGATAGTAAATCCAGGTGGGCGATAAAGTGAAACAATACTTCACGTGTTCTCAAAGTTTTGATTTTGGTAACAGTAAAAGCGTCTATCGTTTTGGTTTCATAGAAGTTGTGCACCCAGCTTTATTCAAAGCAAAAAGATGTTAAGAATACGAAATTGTGAAGTTTGGTGCATTTCTGTAGAATGTCGTTCCCTGTAGTAGCTCTTGTTAACTTATCATGGATCATCGTTCAGGGCATAGCGTTTGATAGGTGGTTTGGCGTTTGTATAGAGAATTTTGTTTTTCTTGTTAAACTCAATTATCAACGGGACATTTTCAAAGAATTATGTTGTGGGGATCAAATTTTTGTTTATAGGATTTGGTAAAATTATAAATAAGGGTTTACTAGTTTTAAAATTATTATTTATTTTTGAATTAAGGTTTACAAATTTTTGTTAGGTTTGTAATATTAATTATTTATTTTAATAATAAAAATCTTTTAAGAAATTTTGATGTAAGTTGATTAATTGTTTAATGTTAATTTGTATTTTTAAATAAATTTTGAAAGCATCATTATTATCATATATTTATATTTGATTGTAATAATTAATTCCATTTACATGGTAACACTAAGTTAGATTGTTATTTATTATAATAAATTTATATGGATAGATGAAATATGGTGTTCAAAGATAGAGAGGGAGGATCAATTAATCACATGTGCAAAGTGTTAGTCCAAAGGCCATTCAAATTTCAAATGTATAAGAAAGCAAACCACATAAGGGAAAAATGATAATAGGGAGGAAAGCAAAATAGGGAATCGAGATGTAGCCAATAAGAAAGGGTAGACAAAAGATCATGGAAACCTCAGGGAAGTTCAAGTAGATGGGGAGGAGTATGAGGAAGAAAATGAAGTAGAGATTGTTAAGGAGCAAGTGACTTTAGAGATAGGGAAGAATGTTGAGCAAAAGCATGAAGTGGAAATGGGTAGACTGTGTAAATGAGCAAGGGAAAAGGAAGATAGAGATGAGCTAGTTGTGCTTTTTTAAAAGGTTTTTGATTAATGGTTGGAGAAGAAAGGGATTTGGTGGGGAGATAGAAAGGAGGGGATGGTGAGAACAAAGAAGAATCGAGTCAAGAAATTCATGATGAAGTTGAGGAAGGCAAAGTAGACTAGCATGGAAGAGAACCATTGAACAAAGTCATAAGTTGGAAATTGTAGGTTGTGCCAAGGGGAAGATGAAGCTCAAGTCAAGGGAGGGTGTTAACCTTCTAGGGTTGCCATGAAAATCACAACTTGAAATGTTAAGGGCTTAAACGCCCCTAATACAAAGCACTTGATCAGGGGTCAATTTGATCAAATGAGCAGTAACATAATTTTATTGCACAAAACAAAACTCTCAAAAAAAGCAACTATTTTGATGGTTAAATGTAAGTTTTTAGAAGGCATAATGGAACCAATTCAAGGAGCTTTAGGGGGATTAGGAGTACTGTGGAATCCAAAGAAAGTAATATCAAAAGTTATTGTCACACTCATATTGGTAGTTGATCAAAATCATGAATCAGTGGTTCGCATAAGAGATGTACATAATTAATGTATATGGCCAAATAACAACAAATGCCAAGAGAGATTTATGGAATCATCTTGTAGAAATTGGTCAAAATTTTCCAGGGAAAAAATTAATTATAGTTGGTGATTTCAATGCAAGTAGAAACAACTTGGAAAAAATGGGGGGGTGTCATCTAAATTATCCCAGTTTCAAAGAGATTCCCAACATTTTATTACTGAAGTTGGGGCCAGAGATGTGGAGACAAAAAATGGCCTTTACACTTGGATGAATAGAAGAAGAGGGATCTCATCAATAACAAGAAGGATTGATAGATTTCTACTCATTGGGGAATGGGAGGCAATCTTGACCACTTGTGAGACTAGGATTTTTCCTATAAGTGGAACAAATCACTATACAATCCAGCTAATTTTCTATCTAGATCATCTTCCTTTGAGAAGCCCTATCAAGTTTGTGAATGTGGCTAAGAGATAGCTCTATGGGGGATGGCAGAATGGTGGAATTGCAGTGTGGGGGGCGAAGGACCTAAGATGTACTCTTTGTTCGAGAAGCTCATGTATGTGAAAGTGATGTTGAAAGAATGAAATAAATAACACTTTAGGAATATTTTTGAGGAGAAAACAAGACTACAAGAAGAAATTCAAGAGATAAATGAACAAATCATCAAATGGTGAATGAGGAAGGCAAAATTCAATAGGGAGAAACAACTAGCCCAAGAATATGTAGAAATTCTAGAAAGGGAGGTGTCCATCTCCTACAATGATTTCATAACTGGGCTTCTACAACCACAATTCAGAAATTGGACATATAACTTGAATAGTCATTCAACCACTATGAAGGTGCATTTAACTTGTCAACCCAAGGACGTAAACTTGAAATGGGTTAGCACTGTATGTGCACTAGGGGCTCAAGTAGTCACTGCATACTACAATTAAGAGACATAATGCTGAAAGTAAATTGCTAAAAAGGAAATAAAGCAAACATTAAGCATCAACCAACAACTATGTTGAACTGAAATGCAAAGCAAAAATGAAAGCTTTGAGCAACAAACATAAACTACTCTGTTTGCTTTGGCTACAGGAACATACACAAAATGGACTTCTAGTGGCTGCAGGAACAGTCAATGCCAGATTTCAAACTAAGTATCAAATGACAAGTAATACTAAGCTACTGCTAAACTAAGAGAACATATTGCTCACCAAGTGGGCCCCCTTGGATAAGTATCCTGTAAACTAACAACAATTCAAATGTTCGAACTCATATCTTTATTTTCATTCATTGTAAATTGCGCATACAAAGAGTAATGTATCTGTATTACTGAAAACGAGAGTACAATGTAAGATCGTGCATCCCCCAAAAGAAGGAGCATCAAAGTATTATTTATACTACAACTAACAAGGCAGTCAACTCCACGACTGGGAGGATGCCATTTAGGGAAAGCAGGGGAAAGTGGAGCGACAATAGTTACGCATGCATGGAATTTGGTTAGACATGCAAGTCAAGCATAGATCCAGCACAACAACAATGCCCGTGCATGCTCGATCATTATGGTCCACTGCAAGGCGGTTACATGAAGAATCTCTGCTGTCGGCTGCCTTTGACCTGGAGCGGCTCTTCAAATGGACGTTATGGTGCATGCCCAGCCAGAGGTGTCTTCCATAACTTGGCATATTAAATCTGCAGTCCAAGGTTAGTACACATAATAACTGCACATCAATAACCACTCTAAGAAACACTCATTAATTGCATGTAAAATCAACATAGACGACCCACATATTATGCCAAACATCGTTAAAGCTTTGCAGAGATAGGTTAATGCCAAATATTAATGGTTTGAGGGAAACATTATGCCAATACCATCATTTAAGCATTAAGATCCATGACATCAATGAGCAATTAGACTATAGATTTAAGATCCATGACATCATGGTTTTAGTGACA
Organism: Sequoia sempervirens; assembly: GCA_007258455.2. NCBI lineage: Eukaryota > Viridiplantae > Streptophyta > Pinopsida > Cupressales > Cupressaceae > Sequoia > Sequoia sempervirens. The sequence goes on from VDFB02252204.1 coordinate 8,349, forward strand.
TGAATTTATGAATTTGGTGGAATTTATGAACTTATAATGATGAATTTATAATAGTATATGTTTTATGACTACCTACTAGATCATGATTTCTCTTGTTGGAAAATTGTAATATATATATATGCATTAGACATAAAATGAGCTTTCTGTGAATGTTTCAAGTTTATTGTTAGTATGTACACATGTATTAAAATTACATATAGTTCTTAAATTTTGAAATTTGTATGTGTAGACATCCAAATTTGACCAAGTTCCCACATGGTCAAACCCGTCTACTTTATTCATCTATTTCATCAATATTAATTAAATGATTTATTTAATTAATCCTAAAGTCCCTAAAGTATTTAATTTAACAATTAAATACTTTACCTTACACCTTTTCCTCTCTAAATTAAATAAACATATTGATTTATTTAATTTAGTCATTTGACCTTTTTAAAATCAATTATAAATTCTTCCTTTTTCTCTCTCCTTATCATATCCTGGACATAACCCTCTTTTAATTTGGATTAAGTTAATTAATCCATGATTAGGATGTGCACTCCTTAATCAAGATTAATGTCACATCCTCCATAATCTCCCACTTGCTTCTAATCCCTTATTAATTTCCTTAATCATGTATTTGCACTAACTATCAATGATTAGCCCGTACCACCGATCAGTTTGCTACTTGTAACATCCAAGTCCATCAACCTCACACAACTATTTAATAGCAAGTATTATATTAATCCAAGATGCGCCAAATTTATTCACAACCACCAGGTAAATTGAAATGGTTGTCTGACCTAAATTTCCCATTAATGGGTGAGCATTTATTTTTGAACTACCACAACATTGCCATCTAAACTTGTTGTCCCACCTAAATTTATGCCTAAATTTTCTGCTCCACTCTGCATTTGGGTCCTCTTAGGTTTTGTTTCGTGTTTGCCTCTATTGCAGCCCTCAATACCAGATCTACAGGTGCTTTTAACAACGGTCATTTCTTGGGGTGTAGTAGAATATGTCAGGAGAGCCAATGGGTATGAAAATCCTTCCTTTGTGTATACACTCAAGATGAACAGAGGATAATCATGCAGTTACAAAGACAGGTGTGGGAAGTTATACATAGCACAATTTGGTGCAGTAAATCAAATAGAGCTCAATTATCAGCTTGAATAGCTTCACATTGGAATGTAATGATGAGAGAGCACAACCCACCTTTACCAAAAAGATACAATTTAAAAAATAAAAGAATCCTCTAATCTTAATAAGTTACACAACTGGATATTTCATATTTTTGGAGGAGCGACCAGTCTGTGCTTTTATTTTTGCCATACATGAACAACCAAGTTCTTTCAATATTGTTTTTTATATCTTTTATTTTTCCTATTCCAAATAGGAGATTTTACTTCATTTATTTTTGTTATTCGAAACCAATTGCATATGATTTCACAAGGGTAAAATAATGGAGCATATACTTAGCATATACACTTTTTATCATTTTGTGATATGAACAATTGTCATTTAACACACAATGATGCCCATGAAATGTAATATGGCTAGTGGGTAAGCAATTCCTGTTTTATAGGCATGTACATCCTTTTTTAATAGTGTTTCCATTTTTTTTGTTAGATCTCTATAACCACCTTATCTAGATATATAAAAACAATAGTCTTCCATATTATAATATAAAATAACTTATTTTTTTAGTTTATTAAATCTTCCATCTATGCATGAAAACCTATGTGCATTGCAAATATTTTGAAATTTTGGTATATTTTAACTTTGATCAATTCATTTTTGTATGAATATCTATTAGAGAATTCAATCATCCATGGTGCAAGAAATTTTTATTTTATATATTTAATTATTTTCATATCTTTGAAATCTTCATATCTTCATTATATTCTTATATAGTTAGTTAAACATTAACATTCCATTGACCTAAAACCAAAAAGTATTGCACTAGGAAAAGTGTATTGTGTATTACGGATTATGGTGCAGTTCACTAGTAAAAGTGGGTTAAGATTGATTATACCCTAACATCCCCCTGAAATGTTAAATAAAATAAGCTTAAGTGATAAATCATTGGAATTTCATAAGGAAACTCAAAATCACATAGATTTAAAGAACTCAATAAAATGTGGTTTATTTAGATTTTAGGAGACATATGGAATTGAAATGTAAAACATATTAGGAAATAAAAATGTAATTAAATTTGAATTGATAATGATTATTAATTTGTGAAGGAAAATAAAATACACCATATTAGAATTTAAAAGCCCTACACATAAAATAGATAACTTAGATGACATAGAAATATATTTACAAGTATATATATGTATTTTTTATTAGTTATTAATGAGAATCATGAATTCAAATAAAAATAAACAAAGGGGCATGCATAAGGTTTGGTTAAAAATGGCTAAAAAAAATGGGTTGCAAATTTCAAGGGAAAATTGGGTGTCCTAAATAGGTAGAACAAATGGTGATTCTTAGTAGAGAAAATTATAGTGTTCAAAATCCATAATCTTTTGTTAGAAGTGAAAAAATAGATGTTCTGTAAATCAGGCCATCTGCCATAGGGAGTAGTCTAAATAATCACCAATTTTTTCCCTTTTAATTTGAAAATCATCCTGTTGTAGCTCTAGCATCCCTATTGATTCGATACACAAGCATTTCACAATGAAATCCGAGGATATCTGAGGAAATTTTTTGAAATGGGGCACTTCAAATTTGTGAAATTTGAGAGTGCCAACATCATGAATGGACAATCGAACTATGGATATACTTTAGAAGGTGGACTTCACTAAGTATTATTTATGATGGATTGTGAGATGAGGTAATGTTTAAAAAAAGCTCTGAAGTTGGGACATATATGAATGTAATAGCTCTCCATTTAATGATTCATTAAAGGGGTAGTGATTTTGGCATTCAACTATTTCTCTTGTTGAACAGGGATGATGATGGACATGATTTTTTGTTGGGCTGAGAGCTTTTGCAAACATATTCATCATGTCTCAAAATACCTTTTCTTGGAACTTTTTCTAATTTGTCTCTATATTGTGACCTTGTTGGTGAGGTTGTGGATTGACACAAGGGGCCCTGTTTCTTTATAGTCATTTTTAATATTTTTCTTGGCATGCAAGGTTAGGTGGTTAAACCATGATATCTTCAAGGGGCACAAATCCTACTTTGTGTGTCAAGGATGTATCCCCTTGTTATAATATGAAACATTTTTTCTAAAAGTATTGGTAGTAAATCCATCATAAAGAATTAAAAGAGTTAAAGGTGGATCTTATGTTGGGGGATCTTATGGTCATATCCCCTTTGGTATATATCAAATAACTATGCTTAAAATGATTTGAGAGAAATCCTTGTGAGAACATGACCTGCTTCCTATAGGGATTGACGTTCTCAAATTGGCATTTCATGAGCAAAATTGTCTAATGTATTCAGATACTAGACTTGTTTAAAAATTTGAATATCTAAACATTTGTTTTTAAATTTATAAATTCTTCCTATAATAAAAGATTTGAACTGCAAAAGCATTACTTTTATTGCATATGCATAAATAAACTTTGGGATATATAGACGTTTATATGCAGAAATACACATCACTTACTACCACATAAATATGAATGTCTTCTTTAACAATCATGGTAATGTAAATGATCTCCATCATGCTCATTCCTTTTTATTTTATGGACCTTGTAAATTTTCTTGTCAATGTAAGAATCTTAAGATCTTCTCTAATGTATGACTTTGTTAATTACAGTTTTTATTATTTGCTCATTCCTTTTTATTTATGGACCTTGTAAAATTTAGAATGGATTGTTCCATATAGAAATTTTTTATAATATGCATACTTTATTTATCAGGTTGGAGAAACATTGGTGGATTTAATTGTAGATGAAAATCATGAAACTTTAGTAAAATGGGGACAAATACAGGGCTCCTCCACAGAGTCCTAGGAATTTGGCTTGCAATCTAGAGAGTCTCGGAATAGCATAGAAAATAGGGAAAATGTATTGTCTACTCTTGCAGTTTGTCATATGGAAAAGGAATATGGCATCAATTTAGAGGATATTCCTAGTATATTGAGTGTACAACATCATTTACTTAATAGCTTGACAATTGAAATTAAGGGCTTGACAATGGTACTAATTCACGAAAAATCTAACATTTTAGTAAATTTAGAGGATATTCCTGGTATATTGGTTCAGAACAGCTGATTGTTGCAGAAAGTTCAACTGAGCAACTTTGATGATTAATATTTTTCACCTCATAACTCCTTTTGCCGAGCCGTCTTGTGCATTCAAATCTCTGGACCAATGTCTACATGCCTGCAAGTTTTTATGTCTCTAGGAGATGATACAAATTTAAATAAATTCTAGAGTTAATAAAAAATAATTATATATAGAGTGCGAAGATATTATATTTTTCTTATGGTTTTAAAAATATTTGTATAATTTAATTAGTTTAACAATTAAAATATTATATATTTTATAATATTAATTTAAGTAATTATTATTTATTTTTATTTTTGAAATATAAATTAATTATTTATTCTCAAATTTATTTTTATTATAAATTAAAATTATATAAAAATAAAGCATATGATTGAATAAAAAATAAAGGTTAGTATTTTAAATATTTTGGTCATGTCTATTTAACATTTTTAATATTTATGTCAAGAATTTTAATATAAATTCTATGTGGTTATTATAAATTTAATTAATTATTATTTTTGAAAAAACTATTAAACATATTTAAAAAGGTTTGTTTGTTGCAAATTAGAAGCAGTTTTGTTATTTGAAGATAAGAAAAATTGAGAGTACCTCGTTGTGGTTTTGTTCTATTTTTTTAACAATGATGAGGAAAGGTGATTTAAATGTTGTCAAAAATGCAAACCCTTTGATCACCCGTGTATAATTGTTTTTTTTTGCAATTTTTTTGTATAAACAATTATTTTCCTTTGTATGAGAAGATCTATTAATAACAAACATTTGGTTTTGTGAACCATAATTTTGAGTTCAATTGTTCATTTATGGTTAAGATCAGGGTCCAATTAAGGTTATGATTTAATTAGGGTTCAAAGTTAAGGTTATGATTCTATCCATCATTCTTGAAATGCACGGGCTCGCCACATAATGGAGATCGGCCTACCCTAACTCGAGCTCTTGCATTTGCTTGCAAGTTTCCAAAATATTTCAACATATCCATTGGCACCCTCCTCATCACGTGGTCCTCTGTTGAAAGTTTCTAAAGTCTTAAATATTGGTGCCCTCGCCATCTTCAATGTGAAGCTTCTTGAGCTCCTTCCTCTTGGTCATGTTCCATCTCTGGGGAATATGGCATTCCTCTGTTTGTTGGGATGTTTTTTGAGGACCTATCAACAAACATCTGATGCGTGCCTCAGAGTCTCTTCATTGGTGCACATTTAAAGCCTCTATGGCCTTTTCAACAGTCATTTTGGTGTGCCTTCAACCCACAATTTTCCTTCATGCGTTGGCTCCACTCCATCGAGCCCCTTGAGCTGCTCCATTTTGTGCATCCTTGCATTCACCATGGCTCCCCTGTTGCATTTTGATGGATGTTCACAGCCTCTTCTTTTTGATGTGTTCTCGTCACAAGCGCAGATCTCTTCATGCGCGGGTTCCCTCAAAGGTTCCCTGCAAGTTATGATGCCTTCCTGATTTTGCTCTGACCCGCATTTGTTTGAGATCTCTGGTGCCAGCTCATTCCTTCAAACATTTTTCTTTTGCTCAGAAGTTTTGTAAGGATTTCAACAAATCCATTTTATATATTAGCGCCTCCCCATTATTTGCTTAAAAGCTCCTGCGGACTTTTCAACAAATCCATTGCAATGGCTTTGTTTCCTTTTGCCCCGCCCCTGTTGAATCAATGGCGTCCTGCATTCCTTGCGTGCATTAGAAGTTATTACACCCTTTTCAACATACTTCATTTGATGTATTATGATTTGTTGTAGAAAGGGTGTTTCCCTTGGTTCAGTTTTTGAAGATGGTATGGTCTGTTTGTTGACGAACGGGTGGCTTGTTCGGTGTTCGTTGTGGGTGTCGAGGTTTCGCTGGTGGATGGTTGTTGTGTTATGCGGTGCTATGCCTTCTTGGGAGAATATGTATGTGCTTCCTTTTGTTTCTTCATCCCAGATACCTTGGGAGGGGGTGTGGACTTGTTCTACTGTTGATCTTGCTTTCTACTTGTTTCTACAATCGCATTGTTCTATTGAGGTGGATATTGCTCCTATTGAGGTGGAGTTGGTGATTGTAGGCCTAGTGGGAGGTGCTTCTCTCCTTTGTTGGTTCCTATTGAGGTGGAATGTGCTTGCTTTCATGGGAGTTTCTACTGGTAGCTATGGTCTGCTCTTCTTCCTCTCTGTTAGAGGGGAGCCCCAACCTATTGAGGTGGTTTTGGGGCTGGTTTCAGGATGGTGGTTGCTTCTGGAAGATTGTTCCTATGATATGATTGGTGATTGAGAATATGTTTGGCTCTAACTTGTCTTTGAGAAAAAGATTTGCAGTTGGTTTGTTGTTGCAGCTGGGTTGTGGCCTCCTGAGTGGTAGGTCTAGGGTTGTGGTTCTTTGTATTCGGTGGCTTTTGGTCTTGTGCCAGGAATGGGTTGTAAGCCTGTTTTTGGCTTGGACTACCTTGGGTCCTTAGTTTCTACTGAGTGTCTGTTGTTAATGGCTCCTTGGGCCTTGTTTTGTTGGGACCACACCCCTATTGTGATGTAGTGTTTTTGATGGTCCTTTGGGTCTTGTTCTAAGGGGTTGCACCCTTATTTTTTAGCGCCAATATTGGTATGGACCTATGAAACAATCAAAATAGATTAATGTTGAAACATTGTATATTCAATACAACTATCTTTATTATGTTAGCGCCAATATTGGTATGGACCTATGAAACTTTGTTTCTATGTCTAATTTGCAATTAGCATCTTTTGTGATTAGCCAAGTTATCCTTCTCATCAATATGTTGAGCCTCTCCTCCAATCGAGTGTGTGAAGACAGGCCAAACATGATAATCCAAAGAAAAAAATGTGTTACCCAAATTGATTATTACGACATTCAGAATAATAACAAAAATATTTCAAATATAATAAATTGATCTTGTGATGGAATGAAATGTATGTCAAGAAAATATTTGCTCATCACAAGATTGTAATTTTAATATTTTCTCCTTTAGACTTAGATTTGTTTCTAGTAGTAACTCAAAGGGAGAAATGAGCAAAAAGACTACATTACAAAGTTAAAGAAGATCAGAGCAAATATCAAGATCAACATCTTTGAATATCTCAGCAAGAACTGGAAACCTTCCCCTGCGAAACTTCCACATTATGAACAAGCACAAAAGGAAAGAAAAAAATCAACTAGATCCGGGAATCTGAACATCCTCCACATCCTGGGTAGGTAACCAAGAGGAACTTTAGTCAGCATAAAGCTTGGCTTGGGAATCATTATGAGGGACATCACCATCAGCGATATCCAGATTGGGATCAGCTGTGGGTTCATCATCAGGCTGCACCATACATGTATCTCTATCTAGGCTGTTGACATCCTTCTGGAGTACTTCCAACATCCTGTGAAGACAAATAGATTCATCTCCATTTAGGTGGAGTGGTTGTCTACACGACCTTGGATCTCTGTTAACGACCCTTGTTTCACCCCTTATGTGGCACAAAAAATTAGTTGGAGAGATCTCAATTTGAGCCAAAATCTGCATAGCAACATTGAGGAACGTGAGTTTCTTATGAAATTCAGTAAGTTCCCTCTTCATACCCATGAACTTATTTGCATTATAATTCATTAACTTGGGCTATCTCTATAAGTCAGCATAAGCAAGTAGTGCAAGAATGGGTTGAGCCTGTGTTGTTTCATGAAGTTAAGCATTACATGGTGTGTAGCCTCTTTGAAATTATCTTATTCTTGCTGTTTTGGGAGGTACCTCAACTTGTGTCATGTTTGAATGCTCTTGTAAGGGACTGTTTTGGTCATTTAGCATTATTTTCATTTAGAGGAGCAGCAATAGGTCTTACTCTTCATGAAATCTTTTTGTGTTCATCCCTACAAGTGATCTGTCCACTATTTTAAGACCCATACTCGTGCTAATGATGTTGTCCCTGATTGTTGAATCAAGTCTTGAAGCCCTTTTGTTAAGCAATATGGAGAAATGTGTGAAGAAGCAACATGTTGAGTTCAAGTCTATCATGCCCTTCCATGTGTTTGGCCTTGTTTTATGGTAGTCCAAGCTGCCTCTGCATTACATATATATATGTATGTATGTATGTATGTATATATGTATGTATGTTCATACATATATATATGTATATTTGTATATATATATATATGTATGTATATGTATATATATACATATATATATGTACATACATATACATATATATACATATACATACACACACACACACACACACACACACACACACACACACACATATATATACATACACACACACATATATAATATCAATAATATCACTATTAATAGGAACAAAAAATGTTCCAAATAGTGCAAGGTGTTGTGGGCAAACCGAATTTCCCACTTCGAGGAACTCCATTTTGTGATCCTACTTCCTTCCAGCCTAACTTCGTGAGTCCACCCTATGATTACCACTTATTACAAGACTTTCTTCTAGCCTAACTTTGGAGAAATTGGCTTGGCGAATGAAGGTAGCAGGGTATTTCCAAATTCAAGACTTTTACTTAATGCTTATTATAAGGGGAGTTTCCATATTCAAGAGGAGTTTATTACAATGAGCCCAAGACTATTGCAACATGATTCCAGAGCTTTAGGGGTGCTTGTTTATGAGGTTCAAGTGCTCTTCTCTTGTTAAAAGTGTTTGGTGGTGTTTGGGAATGAAATGATGGATATTTACTATTTTTGAGTGAAATCCTTTTCTGTCTAGCCTTGAAAATGACATAGCCCTGAATCTCCAAAAATTGAGCATAACTCTCATACTATTTAACATCATACACATAAGCTTTAAACTAGCAAAATAAATTTGGTGATGAGGAGATAATTTATGCAAATTGAAATATAACTCCCTCTTAAGACACCTATTGATCAAGTTTCTCAACACTTATCTCTTCATCATAGGGCTATATGTTGATCTAAATTTTTTAGATGTACAACAAATGTGAGATAGCCCATGAATATCATTAATTTTTTAAAAATGACTATCATGGGATGCTAAGCCATTAAAATTTTATAAAATGATTGTCATGGGCTATATATAGTCATTAAAAAGATTTTTGTTTCTGGATTTTTAATTTATTTCTGTATTTTATATTTTAAAAAATTGACATCCCATAGCAAAGAGAAATGACTTTGAGAAAACTCCAAGCTTTTGAACATATTTTATGTTTTCATAATTTGAAATCATCTAAAACTAATTGCAACTCCAACAAGGTGGTTGGTTTAAGAGGAGGTCCTAGAATTGACACTTGGATCATATCTTGGCATGAGGTATTCGTATCAAACATATGTTTGTTTGGCTTATTTATTTATGTGCATTAAATTATTTTCTTTGAAGTGTAAGTGTGTTATGTGGTAACTAAGTATATGGTAAGTGTATATCCTCAACATTATCTCATGAATGGACAATCAGACTATGGATATACTTTAGAAGGTGAACTTCACTAAGTATTATTTATGATGGATTGTGAGATGAGGTAATGTTTAAAGAAAGCTCCGAAGTTGGGACATATATGAATGTAATAGCTCTCCATTTAATGATTCATTAAAGGGGTAGTGATTTTGGCATTCAACTGTTTCTCTTGTTGAACATGGATGATGATGGACATGCTTTTTTTTTGGGCTGAGAGCTTTTGCAAACATATTCATCATGTCTCAAAATACCTTTTCTTGGAACATTTGCTAATTTGTCTCTATATTGTGACCTTGTTGGTGAGGTTGTGGATTGACACAAGGGGTCTTGTTTCTTTATAGTCATTTTAAATATTTTTCTTGGCATGTAAGGTTAGGTGGTTAAACCATGATATCTTCAAGGGGCACAAATCCTACTTTGTGTGTCAGGTATGTATCCCCTTGTTATAATATGAAATATTTTTTCAAAAAGTATTGATAGTAAATCCATCATAAAGAATTAAAAGAGTTAAAGGTGGATCTTATGTTGGAGGATCTTATGGTCATATCCCCTTTGGTATATATCAAATAACAATGCTTAAAATGATTCGAGAGAAATCCTTGTGAAAACATGACCTGCTTCCTATAGGGATTGACGTTCTCAAATTGGCATTTCATGAGCAAAATTGTCTAATGTATTCAAATATTAGACTTGTTTGAAATTTTGAATATCTAAACATTTGTTTTTAAATTAATAAATTCTTCCTATAAGAAAAGATTTGAAGTGCAAAAGTATTACTTTTATTCCATATGCATAAATAAACTTTGGAATATATAGATGTTTATATGCAGAAATATACATCACTTACTACCAGGTAAATATGAATGTCTTCTTTAACAATCATGGTAATGTAAATGATCTCCATCATGCTCATTCCTTTTTATTTTATGGACCTTGTAAATTTTCTTGTCAATGTAAGAATCTTAAGATCTTCTCTAATGTGTGACTTTGTTAATTACAGTTTTTATTATTTGCTCATTCCTTTTTATTTTATGGACCTTGTAAAATTTAGAATGGATTGTTCCATATAGAATTTTTTTATAATATGCATACTTTATTTATTAGGTTGGAGAAACTTTGGTGGATTTAATTGTAGATGAAAATCATGAAACTTTAGTAAATTGGGGACAAATATAGGGGTCCTCCACAAAGTCCTAGGAATTTGGCTTGCAATCTAGAGAGTCTCGAAATAGCATAGAAAATAGGGAAAAGGTATTGTCTACTCTTGCAGTTTGTCATATGGAAAAGGAATATGGCATCAATTTAGAGGATATTCCTGGTATATTGAGTGTACAACATCATTTACTTAATAGCTTGACAATTGAAATTAAGGGCTTGACAATGGTACTAATTCACGAAAAATCTAACATTTTAACGTATAAATCTAAATGTAATATATGGATTCCATCCTCTTAAAGTTAGTGTAAGCAAATACATAATTAATTTAAATCTATCACTTACCTATCGAAACCTTTGTTGCACACACAAAATCATTACTAAATGACCTGCCAATTTACCTCATGTATTGCGTACCAAAAAATATAACAAACATTTTTCTAAATAACCTTCCAAAAAATATATTTTACCAATTGTATAATTTGTCACATGATGTAAAATCATGATTTTTTAAATTTTATTTATATTCTATATATACTTTTGAATTAAAAAATAGAATTAAAAAATATTTTATCATTTTTTTAAAACAATATTTTTAGTTTATCTTTATTATTTTGTATACTAAATAAAATATTTTAATGGTTCCTTTAAAATAGATAATTAAGTTTAATATATATTGTATAGATATTTTTGATTATTTATAATAAATTATTTTATTTATTATTAATTTTTAAATTGTTAATAAATAAAATTAATTATTATTTAACTATATATCATAAATAAATTATTCTGAAACATATATTTCTCATCATAAATTAATCAATTATTACAATTTTTTAATCCGTCAGTCAGGTGTCCCCACAGTGTGTCCCCACAGCCGAGCAACCCATGCCTTAGATACCTGGCGCGAAATTATTACAAAATATATAATATAATATAAAATTTTTATTACCATATATAATATAATATAATATATTTTATATTTATCCTATATTTCTTATATACATTAAATTATATTATGTCATAAGTAAATTCTTGTAGAAACGTATATTTTTAATCCTAAATTAATTATCAATAATAAATATAATATTATTATATTTATATTCTATTATAAAATCATATAATAAATTATTCTTGTAGCCGCTTATCCAAATATAATTCTCAATAAAAAATTCAAATAATATAATTCGATCATTTGTGCTTAATAAATATAAATCCAGCGAATAAAAAAACGAAAGATACAATTGTAAATAAATTAAAAAACAAGACTGCAGGGAAGTCTGGGCGAATGGACTGCACAAAAATCTAGGGCATATGGACTGACAGGAACTGGCAGATTCGGCAGGCACAGCAGGTATGTCAGGGTAGAATGAGGACCGACGAAGACCGATAGATATGGCAGCAGGTATGTCAGGATGGATGCAGGTCTGTCAGGATGGATGCAGTGGATGGGCATCGATGCTATGCGGTGCAAATTGTCACCCCTATAGACATTGCCGTTTTCGGGTGCACCTTTCATTGTTTTAATGGTGTAAGATTGTACAAGTCATTAATAATATGTGAGAAATAGGAAGGAATGAATAAATAAAACGTTTTATACAAAGAGGTTTTATGTATTAAACTAATGTTTCATTTAAAATTATTTTTATCTTGTAAATTTTTTCTCAAAAATATTGTCTATGGTGGTGTGTCAATGTATTCTGAACTTTATAAAATAAGCTATTTATATCTTATATGTTTGAGATACCGTATTATTGTGCAATTGATGCAATTGTATAGGTTGTGAGTTCTTAATGTAAATATAACAAAGATGTTGAGTTTGAATTCTTGCTTTGTAAAATTAAGAAACAATACAAATAGGGTGCAAGAGTTTTATGAATCACAACATTCATTAAAGTGCCTCAAATAATTAGTTCATGAAGATTTTAAACTAATTTCAAATATTTAATTTAACATCAAAGAATTGGAAGCACACCATTAGAAGGGGCATGAAATAATAGAGATGGGGGAGTGAAAATTTATACAATGATAAATGTTCAAGTAGGAAACATTGATGCAATGAACATGGAATATGCAAGTAGTGAAAAAGAAAACATTGAAGCATCTCATGTTGAAGTGGGGAACATCTGTGTGGGGAACATGGAAGAGGTGAATGTGGAAACAAATTAAGGCATGTATTTGTGGATAATGACTCTAATTTGTTAACTTAATCATGTGGATATACCTATGTTCAAATAAAATCTATTTTGACAAATGAAGAAGGATTTAATGACAACTAGACATTGATAACAATGAAAATGATAATATGAAAAAAAAAACATGAATGAAGAGAATAGTGATCATGTAGATGATAGTTTTAGAATGAATGTAGAGAGTGGTGAACATGTTCATAATTCAAACACCCTATAGGAGAAGTTAAAACCAAATGTTTTTATTGAAATTGAAAGAAATATTAAAAATCTTCATGGTAACAATTTTTTTCTACAATTCAAAATCATATATAGATGAATGTATTCAACATTTGTTATAAACATCTAATATTTCAATATCAACCAATAGATTCTAGGGTTTCTATCCTTCAAAAATTGTCAAATTAGGCATCTTCATAAGAAAAGAGATGATTAATTAAATAAATGACATGTAATGTTCTTGATGTTGTTCAAACTATTGGTTTATCTTCTCCACCAAAGATAGTAAATCAATATGGTGGGAAATAAAATTTCTCTTGTTAGTAAAATAATTGCAAGAAAAAGATCGTTAATCGAATCAAGAAATTTTTTAGGAATAAATGTTAAAACTTTAGAAAGAGAAAAAATTAGAGAAGAGTAAATATTGATTATGGTCTAATTGCAAAATGTTGGAATTTCAATGATAGATTCCCATAGTTAATATGATATTAAATAATGAAATGGGGTGTTTGATTAGAAAATTTTGCATCACAATGCAAGGATGTCTTCTAATAGTAGAGATGTATTGAAATTATGAGTGAGATCAAAATTGTGAGCCTCATCCAAAAAATATTAGACATGATTCAAATACAATTGTACAAAAATATTAAAAATGAAATTCAAAAAATAAACATAAATCAAAGGTCATTTGAGAAATAGAAACCTTGGTATTAAAAAATTAACAAAACAACAGATCACTTGTTGTAGAACACACATTCAATTCCACCATTACCATGAGGTATTTTAGTATATACATTATACTTTTCATGCTAATCGAATTGTCTAAGAATGTGCTATTAATGTAGCATATACAAGAGTTAGGGATTTTATCCCAAATTTATTGTGTGAAAATCTTATGGATAAATATTCTACTAAAAATATTTTATTTATGTGGCAATCTTTTTACTTTGGGAGAATGCATAGATGAATATAATTCACATGAATTTGGACAATAATGTGTATGTAAATAGGTTCAAGAGTGTTAATTTCCAATCAAAAGATGGAAAAATTAGAAATAATTATGATTTGGTGGCAACACAAAGTAGTGTGAATAAATTAACCATAAAATTCAAGAGCACAATCATCTACAAATATGTCAATCACTCTCAATATTCTCAATCAATTGATCAGAAATTTCACATATGTAGAGATACATTTCTAGTGGGAACTATAATTTCATTCTTTGACTTTGTCAAAAATTATACTCTTAAACCATACTTGATGTTCAGTTATAGTTTTGTAATTTAGTACATTTATAGCCTATTTTATTCATATTATATATATGCGTGTATGTGCAATTGATATTATAGAAGAAGACATCATTTTTTTTAGGTAGTATCATTTTTATATCAATGGTAATAAGTTGGGTTCATCAAGTTTTGTACAATTTTGTTTTCAATGTATTTATGATAGTTTAAAGGAAAGATAAGTCTAATGAAACAATATTTTATATAGTCAAACAATTGTATAAGGTAGTTCAACAATTCTTGAATATTTTATTAGCTATGCAAAGAACATAAATAAAATAATGTGTGGATTTTCTTTGAAGTTGAGCATGGTAAAAGGGAGCATGACAAAACTTGAGCATATGTGTAAAACATATCTTACCAATGAGCAACTAAAATTTATGGATGCAATTATATTTAGAGATACATGTGCAAATTTTGGATTGGCGTAATACAACATTATCTAATAAATCTTCTAAAAACCATAAGGTTTAATGATAATTGGAAGGAAAAAGTCTCCTAACATAATAGTATTGTGACACAATTAGAGGATCAATAAAATGATACATTAAATATTTTTGATGCAAGCACATGGACTATGTAGAGTAGGGAACTTGCATGTTTTTATTAGTATTACAAGCACTACATGCTACAACTAGTGGAAAGCATGTGAAGATATAGAACCGCTTTAAGAATAAAATCATAAACCCCTATGACCTATTAAAACACATCAACATGAGACACAATTTGTAGAGGATAATAAAACATTTAATTATATGAATTTGATTATGTTTCAAATCTTGTACAACAAAGTAAATTGATTTAAATTTATTTCATTTATTGATCAATTTTATACATATATATTTTAGTGAAAGATTGCCTCCTAATACATGGAATTAATATCTTTTTCTAAGAAATTTATATTCTATTGTTGTATCTATGGAAAATCAAGAGGAAAACTTAATAGTTAGCAGGGTGCGTTGAGATAAAATATAAATTGTTAAAGCCTACAATAAATGGAGATACGCTTGATTATTTGAAAAGTTTTATGGTTGTTGTTGGTACTTAGCCAAGAAAGTATTCAAAAAGGAAGAATGAATTGTCTACATTTTAAGAATATGAAACTCATAAGATAATTTTATAATATACTCACTTTTAGTTGTGACAAAAAAATGTGCAAGTAATGAAATTTCAAAGGAAAACTATTACAAAAGAGTAGTGGATGCTTTGTATAATTTAATAGGTTTCTTTATACCTACCCAACATATTTATTCAATATAAATGCAAAAGAGGATAATTTAATTAATGTGATATGGGTAGGTATTGGGGGTTGGGAAGCATGTGTAGAAGGGTCTTCCTAGTGTCATGAATTTATCCTCTTTTACATGAGATAGTCTTGTATTGTGTGAGAGTCTCATAATAAAATGGGTGCTTTATTAATCCCAACTCTAATACAATTAAGAAAGGAAAAAATGATCACATTAGTGTCACAAAATTTTAGTATAATTTTACCCTTTTTAAAATCACTTTTTAGAGATTTTTTGGTAACACTGGATAGTCCTACCTAGAAGAATTGCCAAGTATCTCTATAAACATTCCACATAATTTATATTAATAGATACATAATTGAGATAGATATTTTATTAAGAAGGAACAACCCTAAAAGTGGTGTGACAAGGGTTAAAAGATTGAGATATAGAAGCGGTTTTAAATAAAAACTTTCTATAGGATGACATATTTGTCATAGCTCATCTAGGATTTCTATGTTGAGGCTTTAATATGTAGAATGATAACTTGGGTTCATATTTTGGTCTAGGTAGTATACTTTGTTGATAGTGTGGAGATAATTAGAGATATTGAAATATAACAAAAAAAGGTATATAAAATATCATGTGAAAATAAGGAGGTATTTTAATTATATTGGTATATGTAGAGGGGGTATCAAAAACATAAATTTAAGGGGCAAAAAGGAAATTTATGGTTTTTATTAGTAACAATTATGCATGATATGTGTCATGTCCCATTTTTAAATCTAAAAGAATAAGTCAGACCCAATCACTTTATTTTCAAATGGGTAACTTGAATATTAGTATAGGTCTTATGTAATGTTTAAATACGCGTTTTTAATATTATATTTAAAATTCAATTCAACTAAATCTTTTGAATGAAATTTAAAATTATTTTTAAATACTTAAAGGAAAAAATAAAATAAATAAAATAAAATAGAGGGACCAAAGTAAAGAACTTATAAAAGAGAAGTCAAGATTGACATCAAATTATCCATTATCCATGATCATCATGTCAAATTTGAATTTCAAATTAGAGATCTCAAGGATGAAAACCCTTGGTTGACAATTTTTGGAGGATAGAAACCCTAGAATCTATTGGGACTTGAGGAGGAATAGCCTCATCTCCAATTGGGTGATCACAAGGATCATGATTGTGCTTCAACTGGAGAATAATTCAGATTTATAAGAAAATTCTATATCATCGATATTATTAAGAGTTTAAATTCTATACTTGTGAGTTTTAATAATTATACTATGAAGAATTTATTTTTATTTCTATTTTTTATCAAATTTCAATATGATATCATTTTATTTATTGAAAAGTTTTAATTTTGAAAATCAAATCTTTATGAATATATCTTTGTTATTATTATGTTGTGAAACAATAAATATTATTTATGCTTATTGAAATCTACTAGTATAAGTCTAATATTAATTGCTAGCCTCCATACATCTTGTTAGAGAAGCTCATATTTCTTAGGCTTCTATAACATTGTTAAAATCACGAGGTTAGCCACCCTTTTGAGAGGAATATTATGTTTGATAATTAATATTTGACCTTGCAATTAATTACTAGTATATTAATACTCATCAAATTTGAATTATTATTACATTAGTTAAAATATTTATTTTTAAACATTTTTTTAGAAATTATAGATTATTATTTTATCATAAGGGAACTATGCTAGTAATTTTTTATTAGTATAAATTAAAAAATCTAAAAAATATTTAGGATGAATTACATATATGAAAATGAATATAAACGAACATTATTAGTATAGGTTTTAATTGCACTACATATATAAAAATAAATAGAAATTCTTATACATTCTAAAAGGGGACATTGTAGGGGTATTATAACTTTTATCATGTTAGCTTGTAGGGTTAGATCTAACTTTTAATGAAATATAATGGAAATTAGAGAGAAATGTCCATATAGATCAAATTGTGGATGGTATTTTTAGCACCTTGAAATAATAGAAAAAAAAATAGAATGAAATGTTAAAGTTTGAGAGAGTGTTGGTCATACTTTGAACAAAAAATATATAGGCATATACCATGATGGATATGATAGATTAAGTCAAATATCTCATAATGACTTGAATTTTCAATAATTGTATGATTTAAAGATGAAGTATGGTCCTAGGAGAAGGAGAAGAAGAACTCAATAGGAGATAACTTAATCTTTCCTTGTCTTGCATGCATGTTTATCTAAACATTGTGTATTAATGGGATCCTAAGTTGGGGGCTTGCACATCCCTCAACTTGGTGTCATCTTGTCTCTTTAGTGTTTTGATATGGATATTTATTCCTTTAGTGTGAGTATGAAGGTAAGATCATACTCTCAATAAAGTGGGGGCTAAACGTAGCATTCTAAATTGTCACCCCCAAAAATTTCACTCTACCTTAACACCCTATTTTATCTACAACATTATTTACAAAAATAATTTATTTGTTTCAGGGCTAGATTGATAAAATACAATTAAATTCCTGACATCCCAATAAATTTGAGTAAAAAGCACCCAGTCAACCCACACCCTTGACCTTAAAGGGGTCCTATTTTAAATTCAACTTTTGGTATAAGTCTTTGAAGAATTAAAATGATCCCAACTTAGCCTATAATTAGAAATATCAATTGGGACGTGTATATAAACAAAATTTATTCTCATTGGAACATTAGAAATAGATGATTATGAAGAAAGATCTATTATGATCAAATTATGAAGATGCATTGAGCTATCCTCTACATGCTATCTACACCAACCTATTATGTTTTGTGAACTAACCTCTTGTATGTCTATTAAGAAATCAAGGAATCCATCAATCAAAATTTGTGGCAACTTGTGGTGTGGCATCACTTCTTCAAGGATTTCATACCAAAGGTAACCTTGTCAATTATCATTTATCATTTCAGTCAATTATTGTTTTGGACTCTTCCCGACCTAGGTTATGCCCTCTTGATCATCAACACTTTCTATACGTGGAGGTGGAAACACCAAAATGGGTTTTTGACTTAGGAAATCCCCTATACAACACAACCTTTCCCCCTCTTTTCATGTGTCCAAGTTATATTTGAAAGTTTCATCAACAAAAAACTAAAAGAAAACAAAGTGTAGATATGTACCTTACAACTTGGAAAATTTTGTAGATCCAAAATCTTATATCTAAATCAAGGGTGACCACACCCTTGACTAGAAAATTTTGCTTCAAATTTTGATGACAGGTGCACAAATATTTTCCTTTTTTAGATATGGGTTTGTTCTATCAATTTTTGTTTTTATCTATGCGATAAATTACTTTTTTAGATCTAGGGTTTATGTCAAATAGGCTTGTTAAAACAAACATAAAAATTTGTAGATGTCTTTGTAACTCAAGAGAACACAAACCTTAGGAGATTGGCTCTCCCTTATAGCATCAAGCCAAATTTTCAAACCCTAGTTGGTTTATGTTTGAATGTGGAGTCAAAAGTGAAAAGAAGAATAATCCTAGTTAATCTAGTTTGATCTAGGATCACTTTTCCTACTCTAAAATTATTTTATAGAACTAACCCTTCTCCAAGTCCATCACCTCAAAATGCCCCACCCCCTCTACCTAATGAGGCTCAATTAGGAGCAACCATAAATGGAAACACAACCAAATTATAAATAAAATAGATTTTTCCCACAATGACTCAAATATTCTCCCATATCTTGCATGGTTTGCATTTTTGATGCAAAACATTTTTTCTTCTATCAAATTTATAGATGCAAATATAGATAGATTTCATTTATTGAGGGAGGAGAGGAGAATGTTTCATTTAGATGAGTTGTCATATATCCAAATATTTGATTTGCATATTTTTGAATATACCCTAGCCCCATATTTTATTGACCCTTCCACAAACCTTTTCATTCCTCCAAAAAAATTTCTGACTAAATGGTGCAGGCACACTCAAGTTGTAGCAAAATTTTGAGAATGGTGGTCGATGGTATTTGACCATAAACCATACAAAAATTATGAGGTGCTATTATATATTCTAAGAAAATTATGGGTAGAGTTTTTATTAGGTTTAAAACCTAATTATTTTGGCATCAAATCATTCTAGGGTGTCAATGGTAGCATGCCACAACAAAAACTAGGGGCATGTGTTTATCCAAATCAACAATGACCAATTCCGCCCATTATTGCTCCTCTACACCAACTATTCATATCCTCATTCACCAACAAGTAGTGGGATCAATATTGGGAGCATTGAGGATGCTCTCTAAAAATTTAATTGACCAAGCTACCCACATGGAAACTAAATTTGATACTAGAGAGCATGGAGGAGATGGTAGTGGTATTAGCACGAGCTAGGTATATTGACACCATTATAATTTGTAACCCATTTTTTGGAATTGTAATCAACCATGTTATGGTCCTAATCAGACATCAACTACAAGAGTTGTAGCAAATAAGGATTAATTTTATTACTCCTACATAGGTATGTCAAGATTATATATTAAAATTAACAAACATATGTATTTTATTATCTTATTTGGTGTAGAGGACTAGCTCAACCACATTAGGGTGAAGCCACAATAGTGGTTTACAATTTGATGGAGGAAGGAAAACTGAGAAAAAATGACCCCATGGCAAAAAAATTGGTTTTAGGGGTTCGAATGAACCTATAAGTTTGACTGAACCAAAGAGGGGTTCGACCGAACTAGGGTTCGAACGAACCTATTTAATTACTGGGCCCACATTTCCCGCCTAAAAAACAAAAGGAAAATTCATATTGAGGGGGGTTCGAATGAACCAGGGTTCAAATGAACCCTGGTTTGCTAGAACCCCCTAGTTCTAGCGAACCCCCCTTTTCCCTAATTTTTGACCTTGTTCACAAAAAAAACCTATTTTTTTACGCTTCGAAGCTCGGGTTGAGGATGAAAATGGAGGACTCTTTACAAACCCAACTGAAATCAAGTATTCCTCGGAACGAGCTATCCAACGAATATAAATTTAATATGTTTTGGTTTTATTATGTACTTGTTTTTTTAGTTTTATTAAACATAGGTTTTTCATTAAAAATGAAGGTCTTTGTTTTGCACATATGGAAAAATAGTAAATTATCAAAAAAAAAAATTGAAAAATATGAGTGCACCAGATATTGAAGTCCTTGATCCACCAAAAAAAAAAAGAATTTTGATATATACAAAAAAAGTTATGCGTATACGTCACGCTATCAATTGAATTGGTTGGACTTCAAAACTTTATTAAAGAAAAAATATTCAATAAAAACTATCTAACCAAGTGGAAGCACTAGATATCGAGTTACAAATCTAAATTCAAAAGAATTAGAATTTTATCCTTCATGGAAAAAGTTATGCATTATACGGTTCGTCACTTTTTAAAATGTTTATTTTTGAAAAAACCAATTTTCGTGGGAGATGGAAAAAGAAGTACAATCTGATTCCAAAAATTTTGAAAAAAATATTTTTAGAATCTACAGATAAAATGTGACGAGACTCTAGTTTGCATCATCTTCAAATTCCTCATGGTTTAGCTGCTATAGGTGCCTGAATGTGAAGATTTAGTTAAAAATAATAATTTCAGTGTCCAATTTGGCCAAAAATTGTAAACCACTATTGTGGGATCACCCATCATCTAGATTATATGATATGATATTGATAGATATATGACTTAGTACAAGTCTTACATGGTAAATAAATAAATTATTGGTGTAGATACCTGATTGAAGTCCCTTGCCAAGTAGCATAATCACGCAATCGCAATCAACAACAGTTATAAAATGTTATGAAATAGAGAAAATTTTAAGTCTTATAGATTTACAACTTTAGGAGTACAAACAAATTTAACGCCAATTACACATAGGCTTTGATCTTCTCTCTCTCTCCTTATCATAAATCTTAAATTTTCTAGCACTTCTCTCCTCAATTTAGTTTCCAATTCTCTCTTCACATTTTCTTCCCTTTATACATCAATGTGAAATTTCAACCATCAAAGTTGTATGGTCTAGTGATATATGGCCACATGTCAATGGATAACATGTCACCATTTGTTGAACTCTTATTTCATTGGTTTCAAACTCATCTTCATTGTTATTGAGTCCTTCAATGAGTAATACATCATTGTCAAGGGTTCCTTTATCTACAAGAACTCTAACTTCCTTCTATCAAAGTTTGAAACTCCATCAATCCTCGTGATGCCTCCCTTGTTAGGGTTTTTAGGTTCATAAGGAACCCATGCCTTTATAGGGGTAAGGCCATTCCCAAGAAGTCGATGTAATTTCTTCATGTATTGGGGTATCAAGGTTCTTTAGGAACCCATACTCTTTATTCAGGAAGGTCTTCTAGTAGGTTATTACATCTTTAGTTTAGTATAGTTTAGATAAATAATAATAAAATAAATATATGTTAATTTAGAAATAAAAATGTTTATTAATAGTTAGTATTTAAATAAATTAGTTGAGATTTTTTTATTATATAAGCAGCATTTATAGGGCGCTGTACCCTTTACACGACGACCCTCAAGGGCCAAAAAAGATCAAGTCCAAGGAAAACAACAAAAAACCAAAACAGAAACAGACGCAGCAGACTAACGGCCGGCCAAAAAACCCCACAGACGGAGCAACAACAAACTAGCTAGCATTGTATTGCAATAATTAGACAAACCAAATTAGTTGCGAGTTATTTCCTAAGAAAGTTCCAATAATTAGCACAAGAAAGACTTTAAAAAGCTAATTGTATTGCAACGTAAAACACTCCAATAAAAATTCATAATATAGTTTTAGTGATATGGTGTAGTTATGTTCTAATTTACAACTCTACCATTTCCAATATGGTATCAGAGCACTCTTCAATCATGTTTCTATAGAGTTGAAAAGAGATACAAATGGAGCTTATATTGCCTATCTATCTAAGACATACTATTGGCAAGAGGTTTTGAAGTTGCAGATGATAGCTATGTACAGAAGAATTTGGCACTGTGCGTGGGAAGTGACAACAATAAACTAGGCACTAGAGGAGAAGACCATCAATGTTGTATACGTGAAGAACCAAAGCAGCGCATGGGAGAATAGAATGAGTTCAACACATATCAATATGAGAAGTTAGTCCACTTGTTGAGCGCGATATAGCAGTCTATTGTTATAGTTTTCTTTTGCATTAATACATCTGTTGTGCAATTAAGGAGGTGTTGAGCCACTGTTTTAGATATGATAGCATGATATGTTGTGCAAATTTGCTGTTTATTTCTTGCCAAAAAAGTAAGTGATATGCCAAAGAAGTAGTGATATTTCAGGAAATTTGATGGAATTCCATTAAAATACTTTTTTTGGCTGCATATAGAGAAAATGAAATCAATTCAGAAAATATTGTGCGTAGTTTTATGATTTTTGGAGATGAAGATAGAGAAGACAATGCATATTAGTGCATAATTCTAATCATTTTTCTATTTTTTTAATTTGAATTGAAGTTTGAATTATTTACCATCAGCATGTGTAAAATGAATTAAAGGTTTATACGGTGGTAATACAAATACTATTGACTTAATTGGTTAAGTGGTATTAAAAGAGTTTGTTTAAATTTTGGTTCTTCTTATGAAAAACTATGGTTGATAGAGTGATCTCGAAGGCAATTGGTGATTTGAAATTTCAACACAAGATTTTTTTTTTGAGTTTGAGGTATGTGGTAAGTATATATTTTTAAGAAAGGCAAGGTGTGCAAGCATTTAAATTTTCGATTGTGGAGTGAATAGTTTAATGCATTTTGAATATTATATTTTGGGATATAAGATGGAGAAATAATTTTTTGAGTAATAATGGTTATAAAGAGTTTTGATATTTTGTAATAGTTTTTATAAATAGAGATATTTTTTGAGCTAATATTATTATGAGTGTGTATTCTTTTTTTGGAGATATAAGGTGAGTAGTAAATGAGTGTTTAAATGTGATTATCATAAGTTAAAGTGGAGAAATAAGGGGTTCTAAGGATAATTTGGACAAAATTGTATAAAAGGTATATTTTTTGGTTGAATCTAACACCTTCAATTTTGATATTGTTCAATTACATTATGTTGTCAAATGATTATTCTATTGAAAAGTATAGATTTTACATGAAAATTTAATTGAAGGTTGGAGGTATTGGAGGATGGAGCACTTTTATCATCTCAAGCTATCTTCTTGCTCATAAATGATTCATTGCATGAGAAGCACCATTTTACATTTGTACGGGCTTCATTGAGCAAGGGGGGTTGATCTTTTCTTGAGATTTCTTGTGGGTGAAGTTAATATATTTACATTGGTTGAGGTTCTTTTGTATAGCAAAGGAGGGATTATTTCCATAGAACTGAAGGAGGAATATTGACACACTCATAGGAGATGTGGACTCTTGGAGGTGAGTTTTTCTCTTATGTGCAACACTAGAGGAGATATTTTCACACACTCGAAGGAGATGTGGAATTTCAAAGGAAATTTATTTTCTCAATACATGCAAGGAGGATGGAGACACTTTATGTTCTCTCATGTTGTACAATTTTTTTGCAGGTTTTACAGTTAAGAGATCCACTAGTGGAGTCATTTTGGTGTTTCTTGGGTGAGCAAGGAGTATTGGTTCAAAGGTGCTTCATCAAAGTCTCCAAAAGGTTTTTTGTGACAATCTCTTACAATATTCCACTTGTTGTTCGAATTGATGTAATAAGGGGAATTTTGGGTTATTACATCTTTAGTTTAGTATAGTTTATATAATAATAATAAAATGAATTAACATATAGATATTAATTTATAAATAAATAAATTCTAGTTAATACTTATTATTTAAATAGGTTAGTTGGGAGTTATTCTCCTAAGGGATTTTGAGTAGCTAGCACAAGAAAATGAAAGGATTTAAAAATTCAATTATGTTTTAATGTAAAACATCTTTGATGAAAATTCAATAATATAGTTTTACTTTTTGCTATGCAAATATGGTGTAGTTATGTTGTATTTTCTAGCTCTACCATTTTTTATATTGTGGGGTTATGGGCCTTTTCAAAAGATCAATGTTTGTTCTTTCTTGCCATTCCTTTGACTAGTTCTTTTTCTTTCTTTGACTTTGTCTCTTGATTGGGGGTCAAATGAGAATAAAAATAGATGGGGGTTCCTAATGTTCACATAATAGATCCCACCTCTAAAGCTTATCCTTCATTGGTGCTTCCCGAACCACAAATAAATTTCACATGAACACTAAGTCTTCTTTGTTGGAGATTGGGAATCTTGAAGGAAATTGAAACACATCAGGAGTTTTGCTAGTTCTTGGAATCACTCTAGGTTCTGACTTTTCATAACTTTGTTCAAACTTGTCTAATTTTGCTCAAATTAAAAACATAGGTACCCTTTATGCTCCTTATTAAGATTAACTCCTAACTTTCCCAAATTTCCATTAAAATTTCCTCTTGTAACAACATTGAAACTTAGCAGCAAAAGCAAGGTAAACTTAGAACTAAAACAAGAAATATTTTTGGGCAACATAGGATTTCTCGTGGACCTAAATGCTTATACATCAATTATATTTAACCATATATAGAGTTTATTAAATATTTATAATTAATATTTTATAATTAGAAACATTTTAATAAGTATAAAATAATTGAATATGTGAATCAAACTCCTAGAAGAACTAGGTATATTAGGATATATTTAATAAATTTTTAATTCTAATAATATTGGATGTTATCATTTTTACAATAGTTGGGAGGTCATGACACTTCTGGATGTTAGACCAACCAAAAAGTGTGGCAAGTAATCTCCTAATGTTAGTTTCTATATGGTCATACCTAGTGTCTATCTGAATTACTTGCTCTTAAGTTCATTTGCATCATGTCTTTAATTTAAAAGTTCAAATTTTTAAATATGAAAAATAAAATTAATAGATCATACATGTATTGAATGTATATGTTAGTTAAATTAAAGAATAATTTCATAATTTTTTAATTTCATTTTTGAAAATATGTGTGCATGTTTGTAGGATTATAGTGAACTCGGGAAGCAAAAGGTCATGCCAAAGATGAGCCTGAGAATTCCTAATTTATCATTATAGTTTTAGATAGATGTGTACTTTTACATAATAGTAAATCCTATTCAATTTCTAAGTCTTTTTATGCTTTTATTTTATAGATGTTCAGACCTAATTCATGTTTTATTTTCATGTAAGAATTTATAAATAAGAATTTCACCATAGGTATACTAGTCCATCAAGATGTGGAAGACTATGAGCACCATGCAATATGCATGCATACATCTATCTAAATATTTCATGGTTCAATTTAAAATATTTAATTTAAATTTAACATGTGTGCAATTTCATGACATTAATTGATATGAAGCTTATTTTTCTTGTACAACTTGAACCAACATGTATTTCAAGAGGAACTAAGAGGAATTTTGAGTTTGATGAAGATATAATTTAGTGTAATGATACATTTATTGCATAGACTATGACTATTTGAATGTCTATATGTATTTATGTTATAAACTATCTCAATCATTTCTATTCATGGATCATGTATGTATATGTATTTATTTATAGACTTTTTAATTGTATGTTGTTCGTATGGTAAAGGCATAATATTCATGTTAAAAGTGTGTGTATTTAAAATTTGGTTCAATATTACATAATTTTACAATTCAACTTTCAAAAGTATCAAGATTTACTTAAAATCATGCATTTATTTAATTTGATTAATTATTTTGACAAGAGGTAAAATGAAGAAACTATTTTAAGTAATTTCAAAATTTTAGACTATTTCTTATAACATTACTCAATGTTCAATTTAAAAATTATGATTGATAAATCCTAATTATAAGTCAATATATAGTCAAAATTATAATTAAACATGATTCATAATTCTAATTTTGAGTTAAAATTATAATTACATGTTTTAATTACAAGTCCTAATTCTAATTCTAAGTCAAAATTATAATTATAGAAATGGTCCTATTTGGAAGTGGGGAAGGTGTATGAGCTCTGCTAGGGTTTTGTGTTTTTTGCGGTCACCCTTGGCCCCTCTTGCATCATACTGCGCATCTTGTGCATGAAACCCCTCTTTTCTTGTGTGTCCGACCACATTTACTGCGGTTTTTGTGTTTTAATATGCCTTCAACCAGCTCTAACCCAACAGTTCTTACTGGTGTTAGCGGTTCAACGATGATGCTCAATGGCTCCTCCTCTGAACAAATGTCCCCAAAAATTTGTTTCGAAAGTCTTTCACGAGGTAAGTGTTCTGATTCACCAGCTGATGTGGTTTTTCCTTTACCAAATTTTGATACTACTTTTCAATGGCTTGAGCAACACACCCTTGTCGAATATTTTGTTGGGAGAACTCCCCCTGAAAGTGTGCTTAAAGAATGGGTTAGCAAGGCTTGGGTCCCTCATGGGGTCCGCCTTGATATGGTCCAAAATTTAACCAAGGGTTTCTTTTTGTTCCGCTTTGCGGAAGTCAATCATGTGCAAGATATCTTAGCCCATGGTCCCTGGCATGTTTGGTCTTATTTGTTAGTTTTCCAAGCGTGGACCAGGGACTTTGCTATCTCAGATAACACCAAGCTGCGGGTCCCGATCTGGATTGAATTTCCTAGTTTACCCTTGCCTTGTGTGCCTTTCTTGAATCATATAGCTTCCTCACTAGGGAGGGTTATTTGCATTGAGCCAAATAGGTTCTTTCAGGCCTGACCCCAGAAGAGGGTTTGTGTGGAAGTGGAAGTTTCCAAAGATTTGAAAGACTCCATTGATATCCAAATTGGAGCTCTTTGACATACCCAGAAGGTCACATATTTTAATCTTCCCAACACGTGTTATAAGTGTCAGTCTGCAAACCACAAGATTAAGGACTACCCTTTGGTAGTGCCTTGTACACCTTCTCTGCCACGAGATGTTGAAAAGCCTCGTTCAACAGATGCCTCTACTGCCAAACCTAATGCAAAATGGACTGCGGTTACAAACTGCAAGAATAAGTCCATTGGTTCTAGGTTGGCCCCCAAGGCCTCTGAACTAGTGAAAGATGTTTCAAACCCTTCTTTAAAGGGGAAAGAAGCTTTGGTTGGAGCTAATTATGTTCTGCAATAGCCTAGGCCAAAGGCTACACCTCAGCTTGTTGCTGTCACGTTAACTCAACCGAATGTTTCTTCTCCTATGACAAGAGCTCAAAGGCGGTCTCACAACCCTTCTCCTCCTAGGGAAAAAGGGGAATATGTTCATGAAAAGTGGAGGCTTTCCTCTCCTTCCATCCAGATTGGGTCAGTTCCGCTAGAATTTTTTGTAGAATCATTTTTCTTCTCTAAATGAAGAGGAATCAAGTTTCAAAAATATGGAGGAGTTCCATTCATGAATTTCCTCTCATGGAATGTTCAAGGTCTGACAAATCTCTCTAGGAAGTACTCTATCAGGGATACCTTGTGTAAGTATTCTAGTATTGAAGTGCTTTGTCTCCAAGAAGTTAAATTTTTTGGTTTTTTGCTTGCTGCAGCTTGTTGCTCTATTTGGCCAGCCAGTAAAATATTTTGTACTACTCATGATGTTGGGTGTGGCAGGGCTGCCACCCTTTTGTCCCCACAATGGCACTCTTGTGTGGTCGACCATGGGTTTGATCCCACTCATCGGCTTGTCTGGATCCTTCTCAACATTGATAATCATTCCTTTGGGATTATTAATGTCTATGCTTCTAATGATGTTGTGGAATGCTCTTTGCTCTGGCATTGGATCATTGATTCATTGTCAGTTGCTACCTGGGTACTGTGTGGGGAGTTCAATATGGTAGAGATGGCATCTGAAAAAGATGACAACTTGCCATTTAGATGGATAGCTGGAAAAAGGGAGGTGTGGTTTTACATGCACAATAAATTGGGGCTTTTTTATCCCAATATTGGCCACCACCATTCTCATTCTCTCTGGCACACTTGGTGTAATTACAGAGCTGGTTTTGATAGAATATTTAAGTTCCTTGATCGCACCATGATCTCAGCTCAATCTTTTTTCTCTTTTGACAACCCTTCTCTCTTGATTAAGCCGTTAGCGGATATGACCTTGTCAGACCACTTCCCCATTTCTTTTCGCATTGAATGGGGGATTTGACGACCTCACATGTGTAAAACTTAATTTTTTCGAAACACGTCTTTAATCTACCACAAGCCTACCCTGGCCCACATTCGTAGAGTTTGGAATTTGGAGTGTAGGCTAGACCATCATATAGGCTGGATTAATTGGTGGAATGATGTTATCACTGGCACGGCTAGATTTCTGCACATTTATGGGCACTTATTGGCTATCTTTCACTGGTGGTCTTATGAGACTACCACTGCTGACCTCCGCTCAGCTATTGAGGCTTTGGCAGTCAACCCTTTTTCTCCATCATTGCAAGTCATGGTGGCAGAATTAAGGCACAAAAAATAAGTTGCAGACAACTATGCTGCTAGAGGTGCGCAAATCAAAGCCCAGTTACATTGGCTAAAAGTTGGTGATCGTGCCTCTAAAGAGTTTTTTGGCTCTGCGTGCCAAACACTCATCCCTGACATTCAAAAAATTAAAGATGGCGTTCAAGTTCTTTTTGAGCTTCTTGACATTCTTTAGGCCTTTGTGCGTCATTATGAGCAAGTCTTCATTGCACAGGAACCCATGCCTATGTGATAGCAAGCCCTTTAGGATTTCCTTGTTGAAGTGCCAAATAAGCTTTCTTCAACTCAGAATTTTTTTTGTGATCAACTGTTAACAGTTGATGATCTCAAAGAGGCTATCCATTCCATGGCTGATGATAAAGCCCTGGGAATTGATGGGTTCCCTTACGAATTCTATAAGGCCTTGTGGGATTGTATTGGGCACGATCTACATCATGTTTACTTAGAGGCTTTTCATGCTAATTCTCTAGATAACTTAATTAACAAAGGCAATATAAAATTCATACCTAAGGTTGGTGACTCGAAAGACATTTTCAACTGGAGACCTATCATGCTTCTTAATGTCTCCTACAAGATTATTGCTAAGGCTTTGGCTCTAAAGATTCGCCATCTTCTACCTCAGATTGTGCGCCCGGAGCAAACTGGGTTTATCAAATCCATATTTATTCTGGATAATATTATTGTTGTTTTGGAAGGCATGGAATGGGCCAGACATTCAAACCAGAAAGCCATGTTCATTAAAATTGACTTTTCCAAGGCCTATGACCATATTGAATGGCCTTTTATTCTTGCTATGCTGCAAGCTTTGGGTTTCAAGCCCAACTTCATTCAATCAGTTCGAATGCTCTTTGCGGATGCCTCAGCTTGCATCACCATCAATGGCCTTTAATCCTCTGCCTTTGGACTCTTTCGTTCCATTCGTCAAGGGTGCCCTCTAGCCCCCTCTTTGTATGTGCTTGCAGCTAAGGGATTTGGCTACCTCCTGGCCAACGCAATTTTCCAGCAGTGTGTCAAGAGCATTTCTCTACCCAACTCT
Source organism: Sequoia sempervirens (assembly GCA_007258455.2). Classification (NCBI taxonomy): domain Eukaryota; kingdom Viridiplantae; phylum Streptophyta; class Pinopsida; order Cupressales; family Cupressaceae; genus Sequoia; species Sequoia sempervirens. Next base: position 38,529 of record VDFB02252204.1, read on the forward strand.
CAGGCTCAGTTGGTTAATGGCCATTTTGCTGATGACTCATTCCTCAGTCTTCTAGAGGAAGAAGACTCCATTGTTATGGCCCTTGAGTGCCTTAATACCTTCTATCTTGCTTCTGGTTTTTCCATTCAATGGCACAAAACTCTGTGCTATCGACAATCTATCTTGCCTTCTCCTTGGTTGCAACAATATGGTTGGAAGTGGATTGGGCCAAGAGATTTTTTTTGGTTTCTAGGCATTCCCTTTGCCTTTCAGGCATCCTTGGCTGAGCTTTGGCAAGCTGTGCTCTCCAGGGTCGAGCAGAAGCTTGCTTATTGGATTACCAAGCCCCTCTCTTTGGCGGGGAAATTTCAGGTGTGCTCCAAAGTTTTGGCTACCACCCATGTTTATTACTCTTCTTGCTGGGCCCCTTCCAAAGTTGCCTATGGTAAGCTTGAGAAATTTCTTAGAGACTTTCTTTAGGCCTCCTCTGAGTCTCACAAAGGGTTTCACCATGTGGTTTGGGAATTCTGTTGCCTTTCCAAAGACTCGGGAGGTCTTGGGTTGTTGTCCACTCAATAACAAAGGGACTGCTTTATGTGTTAAATGGATTATTCATGCCCTTACTGGGGACGAGGCCTAGAAAATTCTTCTTAGGTATGGTATTCAATCTAGCTTCCCTGTCCATAGACCTACCTGGAAGGGGATTGGCTTTCAAACCCTTCTGGTCATAGAAGAACCAGTCCAGATTATTGGGACATTTGTGGCCAAAAGTATCTGGTGAGCCTAGGAGGCTATCAACCTTGGCTTCGTTGGGCTGGCTCTAGTTTTCATGATGGGCTTTCTCTTAACCAACATAATATTTGGTGGTCACCTCTTTTTGCTTGTAATGGTCAACCATTGGCTAAGTCGCCTTGGCTTAAGGTGCTCAAATTTCACAAGAAGGGTATCCAGACCCTGCAACAGATATTTCATAGACCCACCATGCGTATTATGCCATGGGAAGTTTTTCATGCCTAGTACAGGCTTCATAACTAGGACCGTGCTACTTATGATGGTTTGGTGAATGCTATTCTTGCTGAAATGCTTCATAAGGTTAGAATTTGTGGGACCAAACCTTGGTGGGAAGACTGGAAGTGGTATCCAGACACCCCTTTCAGGAACTACAAGCCTTGACTTGGTTACAGGTGGCTTTTACCACATTTTCATATGATTCAGAGTTTGAACCAGAGGTGGCTTCTCCAATCTCCTGCTCATGTCTGGTGTAAAAGATTTGTTGCCACTTGGTCTGCAAGTGTTGAGTCGAAACTTTCCCACTTTGCTTGGTGTATTCTTTTCCAAGGCTTGCCTGTGGGTTCTCAGCTTGTTCATCTGGGGGTCTAAGACCCTTGTTGCCCTTTTTGTGGGAAAGCTAAGAATTTTAAGCATTTTTTGGTTTAGTCCCAGAGCCCAACAGCTTTGGACTTGGATTCATGACTTTTTTTGGCCCTTTAGGCCAGAGCCTTTCTCCTAGCATATGGTGCTTCTAGGAGATTCTCCCAGATTTCCTACAAAATTCATCCAGCTTTGGCGCACTTTCAGGGTGGAAATTCTCTTCAATATTTGGAAAGACAGAAATTCTTGCATATTTTCACATACACAAAATGGATATTCATGTATTTTTGTATGCTAAAGCTATCATTTGTTCTAATGTGCTTCTACAGGTTTAGGTACAAGCTAACAAAGTTGCACTTGAAGTTCCTCACCTTCAAGTTCTCCTAGATCACTGGGATAATTCCCCTTGTACTGTTGCTTGGGTCCCCGCTTTGCCCACCTCTTCATGTGGTCGGTCTCCCTTGAAGGGCCGGTAGCGGAGTGGCTTTGCGCATCCCCACTCCCAACCTCCACTTCGAAAAGATTCTCGCACTCCTCAGAAAAACCATTCTCCTCTGACGCAGGCTAGCCAGGGGTGGCCTTTTGGCGGTGCTTCAGGGTGCGGCAGTGGCAGTTCTGGGTGGCCCTCTGATGACCCTCCTACTTTTGGCTCTGGTTGGCCAGCTACTGGTAAAAAAAAATTGCGTCTGGTGCTTGCAATCTTGCCCTAGCGCGAGGATGAAGATAAAGAGGAAAAAAATGCTAATTATGATGGTTGGGGTCCTCCTCCTGACGTCACTCCAGACCTCACTAATGTATGGGGGAAGAATATGGATGACAAAGACCCTCCTAGCTCTGTTGGCACTACTTTGGCCACTTAATGGCCTTTTTTATTTGCTTTGTAATTTTGGACTTCCAGGCTTGGCCCATGTGATCTTTTGGTTTTTCTGGGCGCTGCCCATATGACTCTTAGGGTGTGCCTTTTTACCACCCATCTTTTTTTGTGAATATTTATCTTTATCTTTAATTAATATAGATAGCTGCCTATTCATCAAAAAAATTATAATTATATTTGTTCTATTTACATATCTAATTCTAATTCTAAGTCAAAATTATGATTACATGTCTTAATTGTAAGTCCTAGAGTTTTATTTCTAGGTCTAGATTACAAATCTAACATTCAAGTCCTAATTCTAATTTTATAAGTCAAAATTATAATTACACGATTCCTAATTGTTGATCACAATTCTAATTCTAAGTGGAAATTACAATTACTTGAGTTGTAATTACAAGTCCTAATTCTAATTCTATGTTCTAGACTCCTAGTTTTTAATAGTTTAATATAACTTAAAATAAACGATTTCAAAGTTTAATTAAAATAAATAATTTTTTTAAGTAATAAAAATTATAGACTATTCTTTTGAACATTTCTAGATATCAAATTTGAATATTACATGGTAGAAAGATAATCAAATAGTTGTATCATTAAGATAGCATGTCCAATCCTCAAAGATTTGACAATACCAAGTTATAAGATTCTAGAAGTAAAAAAATTATAATTATATGATTCCTAATTCTAATTCAAAATATATATTCAAAATTATAATTACTTGAACTTCTTAATTCTAAGTTCTAGATTCCTAGTTTATGGTTAATCATATAATGAAATTTCCTTGCATTTTAGTGATGTCATCATGCATAAAATTTACAAATAACATTAATCTTTCCTTCTAGTTGTATCTAAGACTTGAAATAAATTTGATAAAAAGTATAATGAACATGGGAGCATAAACCAAACATGAAATATCTATCTACAAAAATATTATTATAATTATAAAGTAAATAAATTAACTATAAATAAATTTTACTGGTGGGGCTGGAGGCTACATTGTATGCACGGCGTCCTCTAAAATGGATATTCCCAAGCCGCGGGATATGTGTTTTCTTTACGTGCCAAGAGAGGTAATTAAATACTACCCTTTCCTATTAGATTTGAAAGGGATGGTGTTGTTTGCTCATAGAGAACTGGTGGCGGTGGGTTTGGACTATCTATTGAGGGTGTTAAAGCTTCCTCCTTCACAACACGAACATTGGGTCCTGGCCTTCAAAGCTTTCACACATGCAAATGGATTCTTGGAGGTAGACAGGTTTAGTGTGGGGTTTGGTTAAAGGCTGTGATGGGTCAAGAATTTTTTGGTATGTCTCAGTGGCTTGGTGTCAAGAAAGGTCCTGTCGTTTTAATATTTAGTATAAGCTATGGTAATGGTTAGGTAGTCTCCAGTTCAAACAAAGTAAGGTGTGTGTCCTTGTGTGGACATTTTGGTTTCAATATAGCATAAGGCTGTTCGTTGTGTCAGTTACATTTTGGTTGGTTATGCTCGAAGGTCTTCGTTGTGGTTTGGTCATGGCAGTTCAGTAAACTCTTCCCAGAGGGCATTCTATGTAAATATTTTTTAGAAATTAATATAATCCCTACTTATGTATCAAAAGAATTAACTATAAATAATTGAGTGCTAATTATAACCTAGGTGATAATTACAATAGAAATTCCTTATATTCAAGTGATGCCAAGTATACAAAATATAATATGTTGTCACACATTAAATTTACAAGTAGTGACAATCATGCCAACTAACATAAAGACAAAAACAATATTTATCTACAAAAAAAGAGTGAAGTAATCTACTTTGACATGTGTGATAGTTGAGGTGATGGATTAAGGGGAAATTCAATAAAATACTAATTGGTCAAGGGAATGGTCATAATTATCAATTAACTATAAATTTATTTAATCCTAATCTTATGAAATAAAATATCAAGTTATTAAAGTAAATTAAACTTACCTAATTTTTGGAACACATTTAGGAGATGCCATATAGGGAGCTAAGGGAGTGGCTTAAGGGGACATTTAATCAGTTACTAATATATTAGAGATGTGATAGTAAATCAATTAATTATTAATATACTTAATCCTAAACTTGCTAGACCAAATTTCAAAGTTATTAAACTAAATTGTAATTACCTAATATATAGTCGCATAGCTAAGAGATAAATTAAGGAGAGTTAAGTGGGTGGCTTGAAGGGACATGTAACCACTTGCTAAATTTATTAGGGAATGATAGTAAATTAATTAACTATAAATTTACTTTATGCCAAGCTCACTACATTATATCCCAAATCTATTAAACTAAGTCAAGCTTACCTAATTTATGGAATACAATTAAGGGGAGGCCTAAGGGAACATTAAATTACTTACTAATTTTCTACTATGAATGATAGTAAACCAATTAACATAAATAATAATATTATAAAATTACGAAACTAAATTCAATTAAATATTACAAGGATTTCAAAGTAAAATATACAAATATACATTAGTCAAAAATAAATATTAAAAGTTTAGAAATTTTTACACACTTGTGTAATGGAATAAATTTGATCCTTTCAACATAAAAGTATTTTCCATGAGAACCAAATCTATTATTACATTCAAATGAATAAGATGTTCTCCTAACACTCTAATTTATCCCTTTTTAATAAAATTTATGTAACTAGAAATGAAACAAATTAATACGATTTCAATAAAATATAAAATATCTACTTTTGTACAGAAAAAAAAGAAAGAAAAACATAATGAAATAGAAATAGAATCTATAGTATGTAAAGGTGAATTTGTAGCTTGTATAAATCCTTGGCCTTAGACACTAGTGACATGTACAAATGCCCTCATGATGCATTACCTTCCCATATGACTAAGTAAATAAAATTTCCAAAATACAAAAAACTCTAATTACAATTGAATTTTTTGATCAACTTACACATAAGAAAGAAATGATGAAAATTTTGGATGGGTATTTTAGGGGATTTCTTTAGTAAAACCCCCATTTATGGTCTTTCGACCTCCACAAACCACTAGATAAGATTATGATAAAATAAATTGATGACAATAAAGGATACTAGATTTATTTAAGAAAAATGCAATGTTGGATAAAAGAGAACATATTAACTATAGCATGATGATACCAATGAAATTAAAAATAATAGCTTTAAATATTATGTACAATAAGAAAGAGGCAATCAATTTGAGAAAAGATCCACCTGGAAGCTGACATAGACTCCCAAAAAATTTCCAAAGTTACCACTGAATTTCCTTTCACTGTCCCACCATGATAAAGATAACATGCAAGAGCTAAAATGGTGTTGTGTTTTCCAAAATTTTCAAGATCTTTAAGAGTTGTAGAGCCAAAGTAAAATGTGTCCATGAATCAGTGAATATTCTCTCCCTTTTTCCAAAGAGAAGTATTTTTTTAATAGAAAGTCTCAAGCACCTCTACTAGTTGTGAATTCGAATAAGGAGTGTTACAATACAATATTATCAATAAATTAATGCTCCAATGATCATTTGAATCATGGATTTTTGTGTGATACAAATGCAATGCACAAACATCCTTGCATAGCGCTTACGTCCATGAAAATTAGACCCAAAGAACCAAGAATGGGATAATTTTTCTAGTAAATGAATATTTTGATATAATCATGTTATAATTAAAATATTTTCATTAGCATAATAAAGAGGAGGTCTTGTGTAATATCTAATTGCAGGGGTATACAATTTCTAACACTATATTTTTCCCCCACTCTAGCAAGCATATACATTGTACTAGATATAAGTGATAAAGTAAAAAGATAATGATGTAACATTAAAGGTTATGAAAGTTTGTTGTAGAGGACGCAAATTATTCATCCCACATGGATGTGCCCCTAGGGAGATGACATATGAAATACCCAATATATATTTGTATAAATAAGCACATTACATAGAAAATTTTCACCACAAACATGTCAGCTATAGAAATACATGTTAGGAAAAAAATGATATAATATATAAGGATTTAAAAAAGAACATAGGAGAAACATGATACAAAATGTTTTGATAATTGATAAGTATGGCTAGCAAGTTGTGTTATATTGGAGACCATACAACAATCTTGATTGGATCATGGTTGTTGCAAACTATGTTACATATCAACAATAAAAAATATAAGATTTTTATTTTTAGATTTTAAATGAAAATATAATTATTCATTATGATAACCCCCCCTTTAAATAATTTCATGACTTAAGGAGTACAAGTTAATTTAAGGAGACAGAGAGAGAGAGAGAGAGAGAGAGAGAGAGAGAGAGAGAGAGAGAGAGAGAGAGAGAGAGAGAGAGAGAGAGAGAGAAAATATATACAAGCACGCTAGCAAGAATAATATCAGGCATGATGTCGTAGCATGAAACACATAACATGTGTTCATGGGATGGCATCATAATCAAGGAGGGATACCACATAAAAACTACATCACCTTAAATGCAAAGCATGATGATGTAGGAGCATCCGAGTCCACAGGCCATCAACATCAACCACAAAATTGTAGTTTGTTTTTTGGTTTCAATTTCCATTTGGAGGTGTGATTTTGATTATTTGCAAGAAATTATTTAGAATTCATTGTTTCCATTAAAATTTAAAATGATAATATATATTTATTGTGGGATCAGTTTTATTAATTGGTGAATTCATTTGCTAAATTATAAAAGGAAAAGTAAAATGAAAATGTATTTCCCATATTTTAATTATTTTGTTGAGGTTTGTAAAAGAATGGCAAGGGGTTTTGTGCTAGAGAAAATAAAATGTAAAATAAAAATAAATTTGATTCTTTTCAAATTTCTTGGGTTGAGTTGTTGGATGCCAAACTGGGGAGAGGAAGATGGGGAGATAGGGGGGAAAGAGACAAAAGGAAAAAGGGGAATGTGAACAACAGATTTATTTTGGGGCAAACTTTGTAGGCAGATTTGTGAAGAAGAAAAAAAGTGAAGTTATATGCCCCGTCTATATAGGGAGGAAATTCAGAAAAAAAAAAAAAAAAATCTGATTTGATACAACAAGACCTACGATTGTGTAGAGGTTAGAAGGAAGAAGGAATTGTAAAGAGGAAGTGATAAAAGTATAGAGGTGGAGTTATAAGAATAGAGGTAGTTGCAGGGAAGAAAAACTACAAGTATTACGAGAAGAAAATTTGTAATTCAAATACAAATATGTATGCTCATAGGTTGATCACAATCAATAAAATTGATTGAAATATACTTATGTATGTCAATTTGAAATTTCCAATTGAATTGATAATTGGAGTAAGAATTAAATTTCCTAGTAAAAGAATGAACATGTGTGAGTTGAATTTAGAAGTGTTTGACTGCAAGGGTGGGTTGTCTGGAAAGTTACCTCATCCTAGAGCTGCTTCATTTGATATCAAAGCCAAATAAAAGGATTGTTGAAGGGGTAAACAAAGGTATTTAGCTCACTATAAAAGAAAGAAGAGGAAGAGAGATTAGTGAAGCTCAAGTTGTGAAAGATTCATAAAGTTGAAGGAGAAGCACTGAGCATGGTTGCTCACTAAAAAATGTGTTGAGGTGAGTGTGTGTATGATTGGTTTTTGCAACCAAAAATTTGAGTTGTGTATGATTTGTGTTGGTTGTCCCACAATGAGATAGAGTTGGGTAGAAGGTGTGTGAACTTCCTCCACTGAGGGAAAGTGGATAGAGGAATTCTTGAGTGGAGCATCTTCTAGAGTCTCGACTAGGTAGAGGATAGTGAATGAGTTTGTTGTGATTGCAAAGGGAATTGTATCTAAAGTGTTTGTGTATGTAGGTTGCAAAAGTTACAGATTGAGAGAGAGAGAAGATGTCTTCTAGGAAGAGGAAAAGATGGGTCATGAAGAGGCTGGTAAGAATATTGTTTGTAGAGCAGTGAGAAAGAGGATTTTCATATTTTGGTTATGAAGATGTATTGAAACTCCAATAAATATTGGATGCCCTTGAGGGTGGAAAAAATAAAGAAGGTGAAATAGATGAAAGCAAGAATGAGGAAGATTTATGTGCAGATGGTGTGATAGAGAATGAGAAGTGTGGAGTTGAATCACACATGGAGAGGATAGAGTGTTATCCCTAGGAAGGAGATGAAGATTTGAGTTAGTGTGAGGAAGTGGATATCTCTTGTGAGGTAGAGATAATCAAGAAGAAGAATGTTCTCTTGAAAGAGGAAAGTGAAAAGAAGAGTAGAGGAAAAGAGTGTTGCAGCCCTTTGGTAGGTGTTGAATGCAAGGAATAATATGTGGGGGAAGCCCACACAAATGGAGAAGATAATGAGGCACAAGTTGCAACAATAGCATGTGAATGAAGTGAGTTATACAGAGAAAATGAATAAAGTTTACAATCTCAAATTGTGAACATGAATGGCCCCAAATTTGATGAGGATGTTAAAAAGGGTCCAAGGATGAAACCTTGTTGAGAGAAGAGATGAGGAGAATCTGAATTTTTTTATATATTGAAGCTAAAAAGTTGATGGAGAAGAAGAAATTCATTGCACAAAGAGAAGATGACGAGGGAGAAGAGTCAAGTTGGAGGCTCATAATTTTTATAACCCTTTTTGTAATATTTTATTTACAAGTAAAAGAGAGGTTACAATAGAATCTTAAGCATATGAAATTGAAGGAGAGATTCTTGTGCAAGAGGATAAGAAGAAAGAAGAAAAGATGAAAGAGTTTGCAGCTGAGACATGTCTTTTTGAAGGCATGATGGAGGTGAAGTTGCAAGTTGAAATTGTGGTCCAAGAAGAAGCAAGGAGTGTAGAAATAAATTTTATATTGGAGGACATGTTGTTGAGTGTAGAAGATGATGAAGAAAAATTTGTAGCATGCCTTGTTGGAGACTGAAAGAAGAAAGCACATTAAAATTTGCAACAGTGATGGAGGATAACTTGAGGGTGTAAACCTTGAAAATGAGAGACAAGTTACAGAAGTGGTGATTGGAAGAAGTAAAAGTGTTGCAACAGTGAGGCTTGAAGAAATCCTTGTGCAAAAGCATGAGGAAGATAAGAGTGAAGCGGGAAGAGCATGCCTTGTTGGAGGCATGGAAAAGGAGAGAAATACAAAGGTTGCAAAAGTGTTGGAGAAGCAGGTTGAATGTGTAAACCTTGAAAGAAGGAAACCAGATACAGTAGAGGTGAGTCCTTTGGAGGACACAAAGATGGTGATGACAATGAGTAGAAAAGGTGAGAGTGTTGTGGATGAAAGTGAAAGAGTAAAACATAATTAAATTTTTTGAAAGAGTATGTTGGTTTGCATAAATTTGAATTTAAAAATGTGGAAGAGGAAAGTGTGGAGATGTTGATGGTTGAGGTGAAGCCTAGAAAAATCCATCATGTTGATATGGCAAGAATAAATTTTGAAGAGGAGAACATAGGTGTAGAAAATGGAGTAATGGAAATATTTAATTTCCATGTTTTTGTTGTCACTATAGGCATGAGTGTAGTGAATGAACATCGGTAAAAAATTTCTTGGAGGAGGAGGATGGATTGTGGTGGGTTAATTCCCACAAAGGTAGAAGATGAGAGTGGTTTTTGGTGGAGGTGGTTGGGATATGGTGGGATTGATCCAAATGAAGAGGAGGGACAAAGTATTGGGAGGAGGTGGATAGTTTGTGGTGGGTTGAGTGCCAGAGGAGGGAGCATGAGAAGAAGGTTGAGAAGAATATGCCATAGGAGAGAGAGGTTAAAGCTCATGGTGGCAGAAGTTCCACATAAGGAGATGAAAACAAAGAGCAGATTTGGTGAAGGAACATGGCAAGCATTCCAAGAAAGTGTTGGAAAAGAAGAAAGAAAAATTTGTAGGGTACCATCTCAGCATTGGAGTATGTTGCAAGTTTCTTGCAACTTGAAAGAGTAGTTCTACTACTCAACTCCATTTTGTGATCGTATGCTCAAAAAATTCTTAGCCAACGTGTCTGATGTAGGAGCATCCAAGTCCACACACAATGGACATCAACCAAAAAATTACAGTTTGGTTTTTGGTTTCAATTTCCATCTGGAGGTGTGACTTTGATGATTTGGAAGATATTATTTAAAATTCATTATTTCCATTAAAATATAAAATGCCATATATATTTGTTGTGGGATCAATTTCATTAATTGGTTAATTCATTTGTCAAATTATAAAAGGAAAAGTAAGGAACAAATGTATTTCCCATATTTTAATTATTTTGTTGAGGTTTGTAGAAAATAAAATGCAAAATAAAAAAATGATTCTTTTTAGATTTCTTGGGTTGAGTTGTTGGATGCCAAACTGAGGAGAGGAAGATGAAGAGATAAGGGGAAAATGAGACAAAATGAAAAGGAGGAATGTGAACAAAAAAAAAAATCTTTTGGGGAAAAACATTGCAGGAAAATTTGTGAAGAAGGGAAAAAGTGAAGTTAGACTCCCCAGCTATATAGGGAGGAAATTAAAAAAAATTAAAAATATTAGATTTAATACAACAAGAGGGGATTATGTAAAGGTTATAAGGAAGAAGGAATTGTAAAGAAGGGATAGAAGTATAGAGACCTAGAGCTACATGAATATAGGTAGCTGTAGGGAAGAAAAACTGTAGCTATAACAGGAAAAAAATTGTAATTCAAATTTGCAAATATGTATGCTTGTAGGTTGATCACAATCAATAAAATTGATTTGAAATAGAATTATGTATGTCAACTTTTAATTTTCCAATTGAATTCATAATTGGAGTAAGAATTAAAATTCCTAATAAAAGAATGAATATGTGTGAGTTGAATTTTGAAGTGTTTGGCTACAAGGGTGGGCTTCTTGGCAAGGTACCCAATCCTTGAGCTGCATCACATGAAGGGATCCAAATACCTAGGGTTAATATTATTCTATAATAATAATAGCTCGTATATAAGTATATAATTCATGAATTGACATCATTCTCAAAATATCTAGTGAAACAACAAGTACAAAGGAAGATGTGCACTTGAAAACAAAAAAAGCTAAAAAAATTAGGTCAAAATAGAAGAGACCTAAATGTTTGAACACTTTGCAACATCCCCAAAATCAAGAAGACCAATATACAACAAATAAATGAATGATGGTACAAATAAAGGAATTTACAACAATTTATCTCTCTTGTATTCATGCACCTACAATGGTATCATGGGTCCTCTAGGTAATATATTAAAAAATATACAAGAAAGTATAGGGGAAGCACAAATAAAATGTACATTCAAAACATCTAAAACTTAAAGATAAGTAGAGTACCACTTTAAAGTATTCACCCCAAAAAATCATCAATCTCTTGATCATGATCATAAGGAGAGGGATGTTGATCTTATGAATGAAGTATTATTAGAGTGGTACTAGGTGTTTCAACCACAACAAAATCCAAGGAACTAGTTGCAAGCACAATGTCATCCTAGACATCCTTTGAGGTGGGTGTCAATAATTTTTTGAAAATCATAGACAACGCTAGGATATTTCTTATTGAATCAAATATATTCTCCCCTTGAGGAGAAGTTGGTGAGTTAATAATATTAGAATAAATGACAAGAATATTATCATGGCTACTATTAGGAATAGGAGTAATGGTCTAGGCATAGAAGAAATATGCATCTCTTTTGCAAAGAATACTGATGAAGAGGAGTTTACATGGGATGGAGATGGTTGATTTGGAGTTTTTGCAATAAGGCATAATTAGATAATGCTCTGGTTTATGCTTGGGAGGTGGGATAAGGATATAAATATCAACAAAGGCAGGGTAGAGGAAATTTGGAAAGGCTTCATGATGGATGCGTTGAAATGGAACTAAGTTAGAGAGTGTAGTATTGGGAATTACAAATCTATTTAACATGTTTACTAGTTCAAAAAATGGTGCAACATTTGGAAGCCTTGAAATTAGAGGCAGTTCCATTAAGGGAGCCAAGCACACTTACACTCGCTTTAGGGGTGATCCCACAATAGTGGTTTACAATTTTTGGCCAAACTAGACATTGAAATTATTATTTTTAACTAAATCTTCACATTCGGGAACCTATAGCGGCTAAACCATGAGGAATTTGAAGATGATGCAAACTAGAGTCTCGTCACATTTTGTCTAGAGATTCTAAAAATATTTTTTTCAAAAATTTTGGAATCAGATTGCACTTCTTTTTCCATCTCCCACGAAAAATGGTTTTTTTCAGAAAACAACATTTTTAAAAACTGACGCACACCGTATAACGCATAAATTTTTTTCCATGAAGGATAAAATTCTAATTCTTTCACATTTAGATTTGTAACTCTAATATCTAGTGCTTCCACTTGGTTAGATAGTTTTTTATTGAATATTTTTTCTTTAATCAAGTTTCAAGTCAAACCAATTACAATTCAGACATAGCGCGGCCGATAATGCATAACATTTTTTGTATATATCAAAATTCAATTTTTTTTTGTTGGATCAAGGACTTCAATATCCGTGCACTCAAATTTTTCAATTTTTTTTTGATAATCTGCTATTTTTCCACATGTGCAGAACAGAGACCTTCATTTTCAATGAAAAACCTATGTTTAATAAAACTAATAAAACAAATACATAATAAAACCAAAACATATTAAAATTATATTCGTTGGATAGCTTGTTCCGAGGACTACCCGATTCTAGTTGGGTTTGTGAAGACTCCTCCATTTTCATCCTCAACCGAGCTTAGAAGCGTAAAAATTTAGGTTTTTTTTTGTGTTTTAGGGGGAGAATGATGAATTAGGGGGGTTCGTGCGAACTAGGGTTCATTCGAACCCCCCTCAATATGCATTTTCCTTTTTTTTTTGAGGTGGGAAATGTGGGCCCAGTAATTAACTGGTTCGCTCAAACCCTAGTTCGATCAAACCCCTTTTGGGTTCGGTCGAACTTGTAGGTTCATTCGAACCCCTAAAACCAATTTTTTTGCCATGGGGTCATTTTTTCTCAGTTTTCCTTCCTCCATCAAATTGTAAACCACTATTGTGGCTTCAACCTTAGGGGAGATTCATCAAAATCCTAAGAAGGAACATGAGATGGTACAAAAGAGATTACCACTATCAATGGAGATGGAGGAGAAGAAGGAATATGAAATCAACAGGTGATCGCATCAAAGGAGGATGCTTTGAATCAAGCATTTTCATCGTAGCCTGCTTATGGGCCAATGCACGTCAAGGACGCTTAAATACTCACACACAAGTCGATTATGATAAAATTGTTGCATCCATACACAATTTTTGGAGGGGGGTAACTTTGCTCTGATTATGAGGTTGGACCTTCACTTCTAGAACTAAAGGAATAACAATATTATTAGGTGAAGGGAGAGAGATCAAGGGTGGACTTTTCATACTCTATGCCATTGGTTTATTTCTTGTTTCTATCATAGGGGTAGTTGGAGGAATAGAGGGAAACACTAGAGGATGAGATATAGGTGGTGCATGGGAAGATTTTTATTCAATGGGATGCTTTACTCTCGCCACAAGTGGGGTAGGTCAAGGAATAGTGGGAGACATGATAGGAGATAAAATATAAGAGAAAGATTTACCCAACATGGGTGCCTTTCCTAGGTTCCCATTTTTGACATTTGGGGAAAAAAGGTTCTACCAAAGGTTGGGAAACCTCAGGGGGGATGGGAGGCTGACTTAATGGAGCATGCATATCCTTAGTCACCAAGGAGGTAGACATTGGGATAGAAGTGTGCTATTGCAATGGAGTGATTGAAGGTGATAAATATGGAATAGAAAGGGAGGACATTGAATAGTTTGGCTTAAATTTAGAATATTATTTAAATAATAAGTCACCATGAGGCTATAAGGGTCCTATTGGAGTAGGCCATAAATGATCTAAAGAAAATCCACCACTAAATACTAACTTGGCTTATATATATTATCTTGGATAGTGTGTACTATGCCTTTGGGAGGAAATTTTAAACATTTGTGCACCACTAGATCAACCACATTCATAGAAACTAGCCACGAGATGCCTAGTTTGACTTTGAATAGATTGGTCTCAAGGATGATAATAAATGTGGTTGCTATTGACATGGGTCCTACTTATACCATCAAAGTAATAACACCCATATAAGGAAAAGAGAGACCATTGTTTGTACGAGTTGTCATAGAATATATGCCACATTTTTCTCTATGAAAGTTAAATTAATAAACAATATTTATTTTTTTATAATATTAACCTTGCTTGGAGAATCAACAAGAACCCCATTTATAGTTTTCTAGTTTAATTGAGTAGTAATATATAAAGTTCCATATTGTCTATTGTAAGGAAAATCATTAGAAGCAAATGAAATTTCAAGAATGTTGATGTCCCAATCTCTAAGTAATGTAGGGCCCACATCAACCATGTTTACATATGGTATAGAGGTTGAAGAATTTATGGTTGTTACAAAATTTATAGAATGTGATGGGAATGTATTGGTATATATTTATAGTGGTCGGTTTGGTTTGACAACAATTTTATTCACATTTTATTTCTTTTTACTTAGATGAATGTTATCTTTGTCAATGTGGTATTGCACAATCATATGAAGATACAAACATCTTTCGATATCATACCCTAGGACATGATAATATTGACATGAAAAACAATCATCATACCAAACCAAATAAGGATTATATGAAGGAAGAGGTCTTATCTTGTGAAGAGTGATCAAGTTATCTTTTAAGAGCTTCTAGACAATTCTATATAAGGAAGCATATAGTTTAGAAAATGGTCTACACCCCTAAGGTATTGATCTTGATACCTCAATATCCTTAGATATAGTTATTATGCCAACTTGTTGGTTGAAAGGTTTGATTATCTTATAATTTTTGAAATAAGATGCACCACCCTAATTATCAGAGTGAGTTGATGAGGAAGATCCCCCATACTAACTCACAATTCATTGATAATCATGAAGGACAGTGCAAAGGTGAGAAAACTAGTTATATTTCATGAATAGAATTTTAAGTCTAAGCATTGGCTACAAGTATTTGATGAACAATATTTATACATTGGAATCAGGGAGTACATAAGGAATATGATAAAATAAGGATTGATAATGAAAGATAAAATTAGTTAACTTTTTGTGAGGTACTTGCTTACAATGGACGAGGTCAGTGAAAGTGACCTACAAATCAATGTTTACTAGAAAATGTTGAAGGAACTGATTAATTAACAAATAAAATGTGTAGATGGAGTTGTCAAGAAGTGATAAAGACCAGTCTAATGCATTATATTTCAATGACTATGGGAATAATTTTGCTAACAATGCATTCTAAAAACTAAAGTCACTGCATAGTGCAATGAGTGCATAGACATGATATTGAGAGTCCCCTTTTCCACTAAATTTTTTGAATCTAGGTGCTTCAAAGCCTTGTGAAAAAGGTGTGTTAAGAATGTGAAAGGATAATAGGCTATGCCAATAGTATGGTTGCACTAAAGTCTAGGAAGAAGTATTAGCTAGGCTAGCAAGTTGGATTTGTATTTAACCCATGTTATGTAGAATCCTATCAAGCATAGGGCTTATTATAGTTATGGAGGTTTGGATAGTGAAAGTGTGAATGGTAGTGTAATGTAGAAAAATGTATCCCTTTTACATTTTCACACTTGTTTGGGCCCTCCTAGTTAATTTGGACTTAATTGTGCCTTATTTTAGTGTTGTAAAGTGTACCCCTTTACACTTTCACACTTATTTAGGGCTCTTTTAATTAAGCTAGCTTAATTTTCCTTATTGGCCCCCTTAATTCATTTTCCAAGCCTATTTTATTACATTTTCTGAAGAGGAAACCCAACATTCATTAATGCCTTAACACAACACTTCTCATTGAGCAATATGTCATAGGTTTAGGGACCTATGACCCATTCACCCATGGGAAAATGGGTCCTCCCTTTGACCTCAGACTTAAATTTAAATTATGCTTTTGGCATGATTTTAATGTCTCTAAGTGTATATATTCAGATGTCATCTTGTGATATTTGAATTTTAGGAAATTGAGGATACATATCTATAAATATAAGGTTATTTCACTATGTTTCACCTAAATTTTTTTATCTAAGCAATCTAGAATTTTCAAGAGAGCATCCTAGCAATTTTAAGAGCAATTCAAGGCATTCAAGAGCAGATTTATTGAAGATTTATTGTAGCATTCAAGATCCAATTGTCACATCAAGGTCTTCTTGCAACATGCATGTTATTGGAGCTAATATGATGATGTAGGTTTCATGGTCCATTCAAGCTTTCAAAGCATTATTTCAAGTCAAGATTCAAGTGTCAAAAAATAATTATTTTTGACTTTCCAAACCTAAATCTGGACAAATTGGAAGATTTAGATTTGTAGAAAATCTCTTGAAAGTTGTAGACAAACCCTAACTCAGGACCCATTTGCCTCTGGGAAAATGAGTCCCAGATCAACTTCAGAAACTAACTTTTGGTGAAAGGTACATTCGGATCTATCTCTCTCTGATCTGCATTTTGTTTTGTAGTTCTGTTAGCAATGAGCTTAATCTTGTTATTCCAAGTGTTAGATTGCAATTTGGTGTTGAATTACTATTTAAATTAGTTTTTCTCCCCAAAGTATTGTTTGACCAAGACCCCCATCTTGACACAAAAAGGAAATCTATTAAGGGTTGATAATCATTTTATTGTGTGGATCTCATTTCCTAATGAATTGAGGAAGAATAGGTCCATCATACCCCACATTGATCCCATCACCTATTTTTCTTTATTTTTAGGTAGAAGTTTTTGTGGATGTTGTGGTAAAAGAAGGCTAAGATGTAAAAAGTGGTTGAGATCCAAACAAAGGTTGATAAGCACAAGGAATACTACGAAATACAGTAGAGGAAAATCCAAAGCAGAAGCCACTAGAAGACACATTTATTGTAATAGGTGATGTACTCACCATATAAATAGTTTCCCTTGGCATTGACATGTATGACTACTTAGTGATATTAGATTGTGCATCTCTTGCGTTTCCTAAGATGGATGCATAAGAAGGGACTTGTCTTTGAATAATTTATAAGCACCAATATTTGAAGAAACTTGAGGTACATTTGTGATCAATAATTAATGTATGTTATGAAGATTATCAACAACAAACATGCTTTGAGTGTAAGAATCATTTGATAAAGTGGTTTGAAAGTCTCTTAAATTCTCCTATAGATTTTGAATTTTCTCAAAGGGAACACTAAGAGTAGTATCATGATCAATAACATGAGGAGAATTGGTTGGTGAGGAAGGATGTGAATCTAAAAGTGATGGAGAAAATTTAGGAGGTAACCTTGTTGAATATTATTTTATGGTAAAGCTAGGTCTAGTTCTAAGAGGAATAGTAAGAGGTTTTGAGTGAGACATGTTTAAATTTGTCTAAGGCTTATTCTAACTATATCATCAAAAGAGATAGATTGGGTTGTAAAATCAATATATCTAAATTTAGATGATAATAAAAGGGGTTTGTATGTAAAATGTAGATGTTTTGATATGTTATATATATATATATATATATTACTTTAACTCTAAAAATAAGAACTTATATTTAATGCCATGTTCACTAAAATATAATGGAGTAAATTTAATCCTTTCAATAGAAAACTATTTTCAGTGAGAACCAAATCTACTATTATATTTGAATAATATGTTCTCCCAACAATTTGATTTATCCTTTTTTATAAAATTTATATATTTATGGAAATGAAACTAATTAATATAAATTTAATAAAATCTCCAATTATAAGTTATTGGTGAAAATATCTGATTTTGTATAGAAAATCACAACTTAATGATGACAAAAATAGAATGTATAGGTTGTAAAGGTGATTCTATAGCTTGTACAAAGTCTCAACCTCAAACATCACTGCCACATGTAGATTCCCTTGCAATGTGTTGTCATCCTATATGACAAAATAAATAAAAGTTATAGAATACAACAAACTTTGATTACAATCAATTTTTTTGATGAACATACACAAAAGGAAGAAAGGATGAAAGTTTTGGGTGGTTGTTTTAGGGGATTGCCTCAGTCAAACCCCTATTTATGGTCTTTCAACATCCATAAACAATCATATAGGATTATGACAAAATAAAATGATAACAATGATACTATATTTATTTAAGAAAAATGTAATGATGGATAAAAGAGAACATATTATTTATATTGTGATGATACCAATGACTAAATTCTAGCTTTAAAGATTGCCTACAATGAGAAATCTAGGAAATCAATTTAGGAATAGATCCACCTAGAAGTTGCCACAGACTCCCAAAAGGATTCCAAAGTTACTACTAAATCACCTTTCATAGTCCCACCATGAAAAAGATAACATGACAAAGCTAGAAGGTTGTTGTATAAATTCTAAACTTTCTCAAGAGCTTCAAGAGTTGCAAAGCCAAAGTAAAATGTGTATCCATGAATTAATGAATCTTCTCTCCCTTTTCAAAAGAGAAGTTTTTTTTTCAAAATAGAAAGTCTCGACCATCTTTGTTAGTCATGAATACCAACAAGGAGCATTGCACTACCACATTTCCAAGAAATTAATGCTCCAATAGTAGTTTGAATTGTGGATTTCCACAAGACACCAGTGCATCACACAAACATCCATGCATAGTGCTTATGTCTAGGAAAGTCAAACCCAAAGAACCACGAATGGGATTAATTTTATAGTAAATGAATTTTTTGATATCAACCTGTTATAATTAAAATATTTTCTTTTTCATACTAAAGAGGAGGTTTCATGTAATGTGAAATTGTTTAGGGTGTGCAATTTCTAACACTATAACTTGTAAACTATTTTAAATAATTATTCTATTGTACCATCGACATATTCTCCATTTTTAGCATATCTATAATTTCCTCATGCTCTTTCATAGAAAGTTTACATAACTCTTTTGCAGTAGGTTTCCTTTGATATATCACTAATTGTATATTTATTTCTATAGCCGGATGTGAATAGTGCACACATTTCTTGTGTGTTTCATTATATTCAAATCCAAGTAAACTGTTATTCCTTATCAAATATTTTCATAACCAAGTACCAACAACAACCATAAAACCTATTAAATACTCATAGATATCATCATCTACTCCATGCTCTAATAATTTATCTTTTATCTCAAAAAATTAAGTTAACCAATACTTTGTTTCCTCACCAATACCCTAAGGTGCAACAACAATATATACATGTCATACAAAAAAACTTACAAATTGAATAAATTAGGATATGATATATAATTCATAAAAATGCATGCATGAATATAATTATAGATTACAAAACAATGTACTAAAACTAGATCTTGAACTAATATAACTTCTCATACAATGTCTAAAACATGATCATAGTCATTTGATGCTAACAATTGACTATTATCTTCAAATGTCATTTTATTTTGATTATATTTTTGTATAAAACTTAGGGATCTATGTTTCCATTTTTCAACCCATTCTATATTTTTACATGCTTCTCACTCACCTCCAATACAAAATTAAAAAATATAGACAAGCTCCTTAGTCGACACAGTCTATGTCTTCGCATATAAACTCTTAAATTAATGCCATTTTGTTGATCTAGTAATTATCTTAGAATTGTGTTGGGGAATACTATTTTCTTCTTCAACTAGCCAAAAGAATGGCTAATCTTTTAGGTTTTTACTTGATCTTGTAGATAATTTTGTAAATACACCAATCTATGCTTGCACATGCATTTTCAATTTTTGTGATATCCAAAAAAATTATACTCGCTAACTCCACATATGCTCCAACTCCACCATGCTCTCCTTTACCATTCCTAGCTTCAAATTAACTTCACATGTGTCAAGCATCATTTTGTTTTTGGGACCTACATGATCAATAAAAAAATTGAGCATTTTAAAAGTATCTCTAACAATTATCTTACCATATATGAGATGTTGCACCTGTCACCTAGATTTCTCTTTCTTTTAAATTTTCATATAATGTACTTTAAAGAAAAACTATGCATACTCTAATGAATGTAACTATTTATCACTTGAATACAAATGATACACCCTCAATATTTTTCTATCTTTTATACTATATAATAAGCATGTCTATATTTTATACGAACAAAAATGGTAACCTGTACTAAATTATAATATTAAAACTAAATCTCCTCTTATGGAGAAAGAGTGAATTTTTTTTTATAAGTTCAACCATTGAAATCATAGTTTCAGTTAGAAATGTATTTTTACTATGTGAAACTATTTTTCAAGCCACCAAACATATTAAAAGTGTTTCACATATTTGTACATAATTTTACTCTTGATTTGTGTGACAAATGCATGTTCACTACTTTTCTTTTGTGACTAACTTATAGTCAATTTAATGTCATGTCTTAATATTAGGGATAACTTAACAACTTAATCTTAGATTTAAGTCTCAAATTTAAAATAATCCTAATGTCGTAAGTACATGACAAATATAGAGATAATCTTAAATATATTGATATTAAGATAACATTAAAAAAATTTATTTAAATGTTTTTTTAAATTCATTATTTTTTGCTACTATACCCATGTTATGCACCTAGGAGCCACAAAAGATATTTTTAAAGAGCTTATATTACTGGTAACCATGGGGATCACTAAATCCATCAAAGAATGCTAGTATCTCTATATATTCTAAAAAAACTAGTCCATCTCTAATTCAAAACTAGAATAAGGGATTCTATTCAAATATAAAGTTGATAGAATCCTCTATGGTGATATAAAAGATACCCTAAAGACATTAAATTACCATAAAGTTGAAGGTCTAAGATTATTCCATTACTATGAACCACTATTTTATATATACTTCCATGTAGCATAGCTAAAATAATTGACCAAAACATAAAATTAATATACAAATGACTATCATCCCACTGTACACAATCTATTAACCACAATGAAACCATGCATTTAAAAAACTAGAGTCTAAAAATAACATATCATAGTATTATGGTGGATTGGGGGTGAGGGGACACAGTCCCTGACACAAATCCCAAGATTACTTCCATTTTTTCTTGTGACCATCTTCAGGACACATGGAGGATTCCACCAATTGCACCTCCTCCAATGTATTGTCATAGCAAAAAATATGCACATTGAGATTGATATACATATATAAGTTGACCTTAAGACACTTTGCTAGCTCAATCATAACTTGGTGGAGATGATACAAATTCTCACTTAGTCCATGAAAATGCCCAAGGTGGCAATTAAAGAGTGCCTTGACTTGATTCTCAATCCCATTGTTGTCATTCTAAAGAAGATGTATTCTAGGAGCAAAGAATAGAAGAGTTGCACAACTTAATGCCTGTGTAGTATCAAATAAATTTTACTTTCCTAAGGAAAGAGTAAGGTCTGAAAGAATCCTTACCGTAGCGGACCAAATTTGAACCCTAGGATAGCCATTAACATCCTTTACAAGTTTCTAGATTGACATGACTCACAATCTTAAATAAGGATTCATAATTTCTTACTCTAAAAAAGTAGAGAATTTATCCAAAATACCCTCTCCATACACTCTTTCTTTCAACCTTTGCTTCACCTTCCTAGGCCTATCAATATCCACTAGTGCCTCACCTACCTTTCCCCCTTCCCAATCTTCATGGGAGTAACCATGCAAAAAGAGAAATTTCCAAAGAGATAGAGCACACCCTACCTAATGTCAATGCATCTAAAGCTCAAGGGACAATACACTCCATAATTGTCTAACCACCCAAACATCAACAAAATAAAATCTTCATACCAAATGAGAAAAGGATATTGACCTCCTCCAACCCTTATCATCTCTACTATGTGTAGGCACTAAAAATTGTCCTAGGCCTGCGAACTTAATTTTCTTAGTCGATTTCCCTTTCATCCTTGATAATTAAATAACTGTAATTATTTAATTATTTTCTAATGTCATAAGTATTTTATTAATTGAATAATTTTAATTATTTAATTAATTCATTTCTATCTTTTTTTTTATTTCTTCTTTGATTAATTAATTTAATTTAATTTATTTAATTGTGTCACTAATGTCTTTTCATTCTATAATTAAATAAATTTTATTTATTTAATTATTTATCACTTTCTACTATAATTAAATAGTTTATTTAATTATTCAATTATTCACTAGCCTTTTTTATCATTAAATTAAATAAATTTTATTTATTTAATTGTATACTAATTTGTCATCTTCTTCCCACTTTTGAATTAGGTCATTATTTAATGAAAAATTCAAAATGTCACATGTCCTCTATAATTAAATAATACTTTTATTATTTAATTATTCATTTCTTTCTCAATTTAAATAATTTTATAATTATTTGAATCTCTCCTACAACCTCTTTTTCTGTGCCAATCTCATTATCTGTGTCATTTTTATCTCTTCACATCTCATTTAATTTCAACCCTTGATTGAATTATTTTATAATTCAATCTTAGACATTCATTTTTTTCCATTGCCCTAATTTTGCCCTAACCCTATTTCATACTACAACTTTCCTTCTTGACCATTGATTGACATATCTTATTGACATTAAATCTTAGCCCTTCATTGACATTTGTCTTTCTATAAAATACATCTATCATTGTCATTTCTAAACATCTAGTTCATGCACACAAGTACATGTTGTTAGTGAGACAATTACTATCTTCAATATTTTGCTATCATAGACATTTGGCTACAATTGCATGCTCAAATATGAGGGCATCAAACACATTCAAGCAAAATGGAGAAAGGAAATGGAGGTCAACCAACCATGGCATAGGTAATGTTTATTTTGTGTTTATGTTTCTTATGTTGGATTATGCTCTATTGTTGATTTAGGGCTTCATAGGTTTAGTTTTGATGTTATTTTATCTTAACCTAAATTTTACCCTAGATTACACCTTGTAGTCCAATTCATCAACAAACACAAGTTAATAATAAAAAATAACCATTATCATCTCTACCCTGTTGAGTCAATAGGTTTCTTTTCATCTTTTTCTTTTTGTATTTCATTCATGATAGTTATCCTTATTTTACTAGTCTAATTTTAGAATCTCTTGTTAAATAAAGTTTGAGTGTTTATTCCACATTAGATTTGGGTTTTTATTGCTTATAGCTTACTATAATATCATTTTTAAAGGAATATACATTTGATCCAAAATGAGATGAAATTAAAAATTGTTTTTTATATATCATTTAGTTTTTTTTATGTCTTTTAATTGCATGAAATTAGCAATGACTCAAAAGACTTGTTGTAATTGTATCTCCCATTTTTTTATATTATAGATCGTTTACAAATATTTTATTTATATAAATATCAACATGAAACCAATTCAAAAATTTTATGAATGATCAAAGACTACTATAAAATCCTTTCGAATTAATTAATAATGTAAAGTTAAAAGGTAAAAATAACAAATTACAAAATATGATTTTCAGAATATGATTTTACAAATTTACAATTTTTTTTCCCAAAAGCCGTTTTAAGAAAGTATTTTTTTGTTGTTGTATAATAGTCAAACCTACAGAGTGACATGGCCAAAATACCTTGCAGCTTGGATACATAGTGGCATGCAATCATGGGAAATTTTTTCTATCAACTTTATTTACAAGAGGAGGGGTCCAATTTCATAGCTTGTTTGGACGACGTTCATGAATTATGGATGAGCCTTTGAATTCCTTACGCTCATAAATCATTATTTTCTATCTTTTGACTAGATTGGACCCTTCTCCTATCATAGGTTGGTCCCGTTATCATTTCCATATGCTTTCACTTCTGTTTCCTTAATAAAAATCATTACAAAACAGCTGACATGGGTCAAGAGACTTCTGACAAGAATAAGAAATTCATCCATATTTAGCAAGGAAATATAGTAAGCCATACATTTAGAACAATATCCAATTTCCTCGCTAAAACTGGGTGGTGATAGAAAGAACACACGTGTACGCAAAAAGAGGTATGAGAATATGCAAAAACAATGGGCAATGGCTTCTCCTGCTCCTCAACCCAACAACATCTAGTAAACTTCCATTATTATTAGTATTAATAATGTCGTTAAGAATGAAGGATAATGGACAGACTCTATGCTTGGGCGCACACGCGACAAATAATAGAGGGCGTGCCAAAGCATTAAAAATGAAGGTGCACACGCTTGTGCAAGCCCCTGCATAATTACATAATATAATGGTGTTATAAAAAAGAAATCTTGCTTCCATGCATGCAAACGTGTTATGAAGAGATGAGTATCACCCCTCGTGGACAAACACGTACACGTTTTTATCATGAGGAGAGTAGCGATGGCGATGGCGATGGCCAGAGAGAGAAGTTGTAAATGATTTAATTAATATACGATAGTGAATGAGGTACCTATGGGCTGGCTATGTTAATGGCATTCATGTATTTGTGGCTGCTTCCGCGGTGGATACACGACGAGACGAGTTGTTTCTTACCTTGGGAATACAAAGCCTTTTTTAACTTTATAGTTTTTAACTTTGCATGGAATGGAATGGAATGGAGTATAAGGGAAAGTAAGGAGGTGAATGAATGGTGTATTTGGATTGGTTTGCAGCGCACCCATTCTCCCCGAGTTTGTGAAATGCTGTCGGAGGGTGTCTCCATTTCCTGCGCTCTGAGTTGCTCCGTTTGAAATGACGTTTTTCCGTCGCCTTTCTTCGCCCGCGTTCCTCCTTATAATGCGATGCGTTTCGCTGCGGGAGTGGCAGACGGGAGTTTACAACTTTGTCAGGGGGCGATTGTAGGCCCATTAATATTTTTGCTTCCCAATACAATAATATCATCGTTCATCCAACAAGATGCTTTTGACCCGCGGTTCTCTCTTTTGTCTTCCATAACGTTAACGTTCTTCCGCCTAGACTCTTCCTTTGGCCTTCCTTCCTTCGTTCCTTCCTTGCTTCCCATGGCCGCTGCAGCGTACCAGTCCTAGTCATAATAGGCGATGGAGGATTCAATGGGCGCGTGGTAACAAGTGTTATCAGTGCGATTTAGCTTAAGCGAAGAGATGGGAGGCGTGAATAATTGCTGGTTAGGGTTTTCTCTCTCGCCTAATCTGGCGGTGGATTTGCAAGAGTCGACGCAGTCGGCGTCGGCGTCGAGCAATAGCATGAGCATGAGTATGGTGCACTCCAACCATAACCCCGCCGTCGCCTTCGCCAGAGATACGTGCTATGAAGTCGTCTCCTCTTCGCACAACGTCGACAGCCCTGAAATCACCACGCTGCGATCCGATGGCTCGCTCTTCATCCTCGACCGCTCCCAACCACAAGGTAATCTCCTCCCTTTCTTTTTCTTTTGCCTGCTCTTGTTTCGACTAGGATGCAAATGAATCCATACTGAAAAACTGGAATATATAGGTATATATATATTTCTTCTACCTGGATTGTTCATGAATGAATGAATGATTTTGGAACAACGGATGAGGAGCTGAGACTCACGTAGGTTTTACTCACGGACTCGAAAATCTCCTCGCGACAGATATGACGTAGCCGAGATACGGGGGTGGGGGAGAGAGAGAGAGGAAGGAAGAGAGTTGTTGTCCGGTGTACCGTCGACGAAATTGTTCTTGTCTGCGCACCGACAGTAGCAATGTGATTTATGTTTTTTCGCTTTAGTCGTAAGCAACTTGTACTGAAATCTAGTACGTAGACAAGATTCCGTTTGGAGTTGGAATTCTTTTTTCTAGTAGGTATGCAATGTTTCCAGTATGCCCATGAAATAATGAAATGAAGGGACTTTTGCCGTACTGGGGCGAATTTAGTGTGTGGGCACTGCCGCAGTGGGCAGGCAGTGGGTCGGGTCGGGTAGGACTCTCGAGTCAGGAAGAGGACATTTAAAAGATGCATATTATATGTATGTCCAGATTCGAAGCGAAACTTCTAAGAGAGCTTTTCATTTAAGCCTACTAGGTAGTAGGTAAGTAAGTACCTTATCTGATTTATGAAATGGCTGATCTAGGGTTTATTTTGGCAGAGTGGCAGACGAGGAGCATGGTGGCGGGATCGGAATTGCAGTCCCAGCATTTGATCAATGCGGATCTCTCCATGCTCGTTGGGGGCCGCAACGACAGCTCACAGTATGAACATCACAATCGTCATAATCACCATCATCAACAGCATCATCATCATCAGCAAGAAGGGCCGAAGCTGGAGGATTTTCTGGGCGGCGCTTCTCTGGGCGGAGAGCAGTATTCGGAGAGCAGGAACGAAACACGGCAGACGTCAATGGAGAGCATGTACGGCGCGGCGCAGTCGTTCAACGTGGGCGAGCAGCTGGGCATGAAGATGATGCTCACGGATCCCGGCGGCCGCCTCTTCAGCAACTTCGACATGGCAGATTCGGAATTGTCGGCGACTGATGACAGCAAGCCCTGTGCGGAGGATGAGAGCTTAAAGCCGCCATCGCACGCTGTCGGCGCCATCCACGGTTCGAATCTGGGCGACTCATATGTCCCCAGCTCCACCGACTATGTGTTCCCAGACTGCAGCCTCCAGCTTCCGCAGGCATCGGCTCTGCACAACAACAGCAGCAGTAATAATAACAGCAGTTCTGGCATTAACGGACTCTCCATGATCAAGACGTGGTTGACGACTCAGCCTTGTTCCGCGGAGAGCAAAATGAAGATGTCTAGTTTCGGGGCGAGCACTTCGTGTTCCACCATCGCTGCCGCCACCACCACACCAGGCGAGGGCAAAGAGGGTTTCAATGCACTGCAGTCGTTGTCACTGTCGATGAGCCCCACTTCTCAGTCCACCACTTCCATGGCCATTGTTCCTCTCCCTTCGCACACTCACACCGACGATGCTCTTCTCGACAGCTCCGAGAGCAAGAAACGGGCTTTAGTCCTCTCCGACAAGCCCACATCTTCAGAGCCCGCTCTCAGGAAATCCATCGATACTTTTGGCCAGCGCACCTCTATTTATCGTGGAGTCACCAGGTACTGTGACACACCAACTCCTAATGTTTTCAAACGGGGGCCTCAATACTTGCTATTTTGTTTAATTAACAGGTTGAATTGGTTTTGCTATGAATATGATCAGGCATAGGTGGACTGGGCGATACGAGGCTCACTTGTGGGACAACAGTTGCAGACGAGAAGGCCAAACGCGTAAAGGTAGACAAGGTAAATATATATTCTTCTTTTCCCCATGTTGAATTTTCGATATGTTGTTTTTTTATCCATGTTCCACGACGGTATACTGATCCAAAGTATTTGTGTTTGTTGCTGTCATCGTCTATGGATGGCTCCGATCGGTAATCTTCAGTTTATTTGGGTACGTATGGTATTCTCTACATGTTTATTTTCAACGGAAATAACTCATCATTCGACATCTCTTCTCAATATCTTTTGCTTCGATCAAGAAAATCTTGTAATTTGTCAAGTCTTTCTTGTTCACAATGGCTTGCTGAGTGCAACTTCACACTACTCCTTAATGTTTAGGATATCATTCAACAGAAATAAGAGAAAATAAACAAGTCAAATATTCAATAAAATAGGACTTAGAGATAATCATATCCTTCCCTTACCAAACTAGAGATTATTTTTAAAAAGTGAATAATCAGAGCCATTCTGATAAATTGATATAATGAGATTAAAGTTGACATGTTCAAGTTAGAGTTTCTATAACTGTTACGCAATTGTTTTTCTTCAATGTTATTTTCTTTAGTTTGTAATTTTATAACTGATAAAATTAGGGTCATGATGTAGGCGGGTATGACAAGGAAGAGAAGGCAGCTCGAGCATATGATCTTGCAGCTCTCAAGTATTGGGGTCCCACTACCACTACCAATTTTCCTGTAAGATATAATATCATCATAGCTCACACTGGATTTCTAGTTGGATTGCACTCTAGAGCCTGATTTAAATATATCTTAATACCAAATGGATGGGATTTGAATGTATTTTGCAGATAAGTAATTACGAAAAGGAGCTAGAAGAAATGAAACACATGACGAGGCAAGAATATGTTGCATCTCTGAGAAGGTAGGCACGCTGTCTATGTTTTCTAGAGTAATGAAAATTTCGGAGTAAAACCCCATCCCAAAATTTGGATCCCTTAGTAAATCTTACTGCTTTCTTACTGCAGAAAGAGCAGCGGCTTCTCTAGAGGCGCATCTATGTATCGAGGAGTTACAAGGTTCACTCTAAATTTAATATCAAAATTAGTAGAATACTTGGTTAGTTTGTCATTAGAAGGAAATAATTTGTCCCCAAAACACATCTTTCAACGGTCTCAAATCTTGGAAAAAACAGGAAATTATGCATTCTACCAGTAGTTTTTGAAGAGCTTATACTGGTTGCATTGTAGGCATCATCAACATGGAAGGTGGCAGGCGAGAATAGGAAGAGTTGCAGGAAACAAAGACCTGTACTTGGGCACATTTAGTATGTCATTCAAAGCTTGAATCGTCATAACTACATATTATACAGTCTGATACAGATCTGATCATGCTTTCCTGAATGCAAATTGATATAGATCTGATGATTTTTTCATCAGTGCACCCAAAATAATTATAGTATTATAGATCTGATCACCATTTTGGAACTTTGCAAATTATAGGTACACAAGAAGAGGCAGCGGAAGCTTATGACATTGCTGCTATCAAGTTCAGAGGTCTGAATGCAGTAACAAACTTTGATATGAGCAGATATGATGTGAAAAGCATACTTGCTAGCAGCACCTTACCCGTTGGAGGGCATGTCAAACGCATCAAGGAAGCTGAGCCATCTGACCCAAGTGTAGAGGCTCGCCACCATGATGAGGACAGCACCTTGAGCTCCTATGCAGCAATCAGTTACAACAATGCTGCATCTAAACAAGAATGGCCAATCATTGCTGCATTTCAGAACCATCATGCAAACCAACAGGCCCGAGCGTGGTGCAAGCAGGAACAAGGCACCCAAAATCAACATGACCTCCAAGTACAATTGCAATCCTTCCATAATCAAAAGTTCTACCAGCCCCACTTTGCAAATGCCACTGTTTTGCACAATCTAATGAGCCTGGAGTCCCCCTCTCCTGTAGATAACACCAATAATAACAGCACAGGCTCTACTTCAGCACTTTACAGCAACATTTCAACGAATAATCTGCTACCAAATGGGATTGTGATGGCCAGTGCTCCCACCATTCAATCCGGCGCAGTGACATTGGTGTCTGAGAACAACCAGACTAGAGCTCCCTTCGGTCAAAATGAGCACGGAAATCTAAAGGCTTATGAGAACATGAGCATGTATGGTGATCCCTATGCAAGGGGTGTGTATTACTTGCCACAGCAGCCCTCAGGTAATATGAAGGCTAACTATGATCCAAATGTGGCCACAGCAGCAGTAGCAGGAGGAGGAGGTGGTGGAGGAGGAGGATACAACAACTGGATCGCTCCAGCACCCACACAAGCCTTGGCGCCCAGGCCTAACATCACAGTTTGCCATGCCCCCATTTTCAGCATATGGAATGACCCATGAAGCCAAACTGTGAACAGAAAGCTCTTAAAACCTTAACCCTTCATTTTGCCCATTTTTGAAAGGGATTAAGACCTTTTCTCTCCTGCTCTTTGGTTCAGGCTTCACCTGCAATTTATCGAACTTTTTGGCCGAAAATTTGAAGTGAATTTTGTGACTATTTAATCACTTCTGTTACGTGGGAGATGGACAACACCAATCATTCCGTTCCTTCTTCAAACATTTCACTGAATACGTTTGTATATTCAGCACTTTTTGTAAATCGGGGTTAATTATACTGCATTTTCTTTCTCAAGTTGGGTTGAGAAACTGATCACTGATCTGACCTAACTAACACGATTTTAGTTAAACTGCTGCCAATGCATCACTGTAAAATCAATGATTCTAACTTACAGGCATTGATTTCAATGATTCTTCTTCATTTGCTTTTATACATATAATTTTATTCTCCAAAGATTCCCTTTAAACTCTCTCATTTGAATCACTCAGTTCTTTCTTATTCCTACTAACTTGTGACATGGTTTTCCTTTGCTACCAATTTCATACCAGCATTTATATCAGATTAAACTCTTGAATCACAAGTTTCTTAAACCAGCAGCTCAAAAATCAGGATAAAATTATCAAAACAACGTTGGGATAAAAAGAACGTTTCTCATCGGTTCGGTGAAATTTTACTTGCGTAAAACGTTCTTTAACACATGCTAAGTTTTAAATTTCCTTGATTCTCTGCTTTCTTTATATTATGGTCTGCACCATAATTATTTCTAAGCTCCCATTCCAATATCATGCAACCTACTTCGTGTGTCCTTTAATCACAAGCTTTTCTATTTAGAATTGGACGGATGGTCTACATGCACTCCAAGCTCTGTGGAATGAATCTGCACTTTACACTTTTGGAATGTTGAGCCACTTTAGTGAACCTCTATATTATTATATAAAATGGAAAGTAATAGACAATTAACTTTGATTTTGTAGAGAATATTGAAATAGGAGAAAATTACATCATTTAATTATTTAAATATCCTTTATAATTTTTTTTATAATACTAGTATATTTATTTTTAGAAAAAAATATTTAAAATATGTTGAGAAATATCCTTCTTGAGATATATATTTAATTTATATATAATAGTTTGATATAAAAATAGATTCTTCCATAACGTATTTTAGATAGATTTTTCTAAAAATAGCTTTCCAATAGAATCAATAGTTTGAAGATGTGAATAACATTAATTTTAATGATTGACAATTTTTTGTTTGAGTAATAATAGTATAGCACATTTACAACATAACATTAGAAATAGAGACTATTTTAATAATCATGAAAAATATTCAATACAATTGATAGAATCTAAGAAACAATACATAATTATTTCATTTTCATTGAAACAAATTTGTAAGAAATGCATCACACCATTTATCTTCTAATATTTTAAGTAATCTTTAGATTTTTAGTTGTTATGTTATTTTTCTTTTTTCATCTTTTCATAATGGTCATATATAAATGATGGTGTTATTTGTAGATCTAATATTTGTTTATGAGATATAGCCACAAATGGCAATCATGTTCTTTTTCTTGTCTTATCAATAGTGGTTTTTCCAAATAGCCAAACCTTGTGATTCATATATTTTCAATACCCAAATGAATCTTAAGGATATTTATATTGTGTGGCCCATTTGTATTGATATAATTAGAATTGTATGTGGAGTTTGATCTTCAAATTGTGTGTTTGAGTAACTATCAAATCAAACCATAATGTATGTTGATGATTTTGGTGGTGCATTTCCAACTTTGTATGTTATTTTTCAAACATACCCTAGAGATCCACTTTCAATACTTACTTCTATCCAAATATTGAAAGTTACCATTACCCTTGCATTTTTAGCAATTAATAAATCCACATCAAGTTCATCAATTTTTCGTCCTTTTGGTGTATTGACATTACCCATTTTTGTTGCAATGGTATGTCTAATAGGTGCTTCATTGAATATAATTTTCTTATGTATTGACTATGTACATAATCATTTATGAAAGACTAATGAATACTATTATAAAATTATTCATTGGTTTTTGTGTCAATGCTAGCATTGATCCTTGTCATCCAAAAGTTTCAATAATCAATAGTTGGATGTGCATCTCTTAGATTTGTGAGAATTTGACAAAACCTTTGTTAGTGAATGTTTTATCCTTCTTGTTTAAATATCTTATTCAAAGTAATGACATTTTTGAATTATTTTAAAAATAGTTTAGCCTATTTTTTACTAATTTTAGTGATCTATCATTTACAAGAGGTGGCTATCCCAAATCTCCAACCAAAATCATAGATATACCTACAAAAATTTAAAAATAATGGTTTTGATTAGTGTCTACTATCAATTTATAGAATGTTTATAGGAATTTTACTTCTTTAAGAGCTCAATGGATGACACCAATTAGGATAAAATAACATCATTTCATTATTTAAACATGACCTATTATATTTATTTAGGCATAATATCAAATTTGTGTTAGAAAATTAATATTATTGTATCATTATTGAATTAAAGTTACTTTGTTATATATAGTTAGATTAATTAAGCATATGAACCCTCTTTAAGGTGGTAACTATTGTAGCTCACTCTTTTTTATTATTCTAGGTAATAATTCAAAGAAAATTCAACTTGGAATGAACACAAGTATATGAGAATCATATTATGGAGGAGTGGGAATACGGAGCACATGTTAGTTATAGAATATTATATTTTGTTGAAGTCTAAAATAATCACTTTACATATTTAATTGCTTTTCCCTCCTAATTTAAATAATAACAATTGGTTCTCCCTCCTAATTTAACAAATAATGGGGTAGAGGGCCTAGCTCAATTGGCTAAAGCATCCTATTGTGAGCAAGGGGTCACAAGGTCTATTCTCCCTTCTATCCTCATGGTACCAAAGGGCGTGTCGCACCAGCATCACGATCGTTTACCAAACACAATGCAATTTATAGGGGGGCTACTTGATTCCTGTAATCTTAAAAAAAAAACAAATAATAAATTATTTCTAAATACAAATGATAATTATATTTAAAATTGTACAATATTAATAATTAACTATAATAGACACAAGAAATTTTGAACGTCGTCAACTATCTTGTTGAGAGACTCTTCATTTTTATTTTTATTTATTTCTCATCACATGTATTTTTGTATTTTTGTGACTTAGCTTTATATAAAATTATATCAAACCATAAAATTATACTTACCATATTGTAAATAGAGGTGGTTATAATTGACCCTAATGCTATCCATATAAATACATCTATTTTTCAAATACAAATCACCTAATAATTTGTTTTATCACTACAAGATAACCATGAATATTGATCATGAGGCTATCACCTTTAGGGAATGATAAATAATGCATTCAAGTGCATAAATGTGATATTTAATTTTTATATAGTAAATATAAATGTATTGGTGTAAAAGAGATAACCATGAATATTGATCATGAGGCTATCACCTTTAGGGAATGATAAATAATACATTCAAGTGCATACATGTGATATTTAATTTCTATATAGTAAATATAAATGTATTGGTGTAAAAGAGATCAAAAATAAGAGAAGATGGTACAAACTTTTTAAAATAGAGGCTAAAATTTAAAAATTCCTAAGAATGTAGTTATTTTGTACAATATAAGGTTAAAATATATCAAACTAAAAATTTATCATGGTTTAGATCCATATAAAAGAATAATAAAGAACTTGTAATTATATGTGAAACATACTTTTAAAATTTTACACTATTTATAATAGGGTGAATGATAGTTCAAGGTTGGAATTGAAGTGAATATTTCCTTTTTATCACTTATTTATGTCTCATTAAATTTTTTGAAACACATTTTTTATTTTCTAGACATTATCCTTGATTAGCATGTCTTATATTTTTCACTTACTAAGATTTTGTAGGAAAAGATGTTTCATGATTAATTTTCTATAAAATTTGATTTAGAATTTAATTTGGAATATGTGGTTAGATTTTACATATATTCTTTGATCAATACACTATCTATTAATACATACTATTTTTTGTTTGATGTATTGTAATTAATTATTCTTTCTATTGATTTGTTTATATATTTTAGATGGAATGTCATTACATTTACACTATTTATATTCCTTTTAGAAAGTGTGCTACATTTTTTGTCAACATATAAAAGGGCCTTAGTAATTGATAGAGTTTAGGAAGACATGGTATTGATCAAATATGAGATTACAAATTATGATAATAAATAATTGAAACTTGTATGGGAGACATTTAAAATTTTATATTTATTTATTTATAACATTTTAGAAAGTAATTTTTTTATCATGCAACCTTAAGAAAGTAAATTAATAAATAAAATTATTGAATTTTTCATTCTATCTTACACCCTTAACTATTTTTTCCAAGGTCATATGCTTTATAAATAATCCTAATAATCATTAGAGCAGTGGATCGATTTGTATGAAACATAACCTTAATGCATGATTACTAATGATGATCATACATGCTTAAAACTTGGATGAAGGCTTACACCTTAAGGCTAGTGCTAAGTGAGTCATCATCATTATCAAGCCACTTAAACATTTTTGGTATTAATGAGTAAAAATGATCTCACTAACCATGATCAATCAACTTATCATTATCAATCAATTTATAGAAAATCAACTTATAGAATGCCCATTAAATATTTCTATTTTTATAATTCATATTATATTAAAGATTTTGTTTGTTATTATATTAAAATTATGGAAAAACACTAAAACTCAAATAAACCCATGAGTTGAGTATAATAAATTGTTTGTGATGAAAAATAATACTCATGATTATGATCATAAATCAAAGAAAATTAAAAAAACACACATATGAATTAATGTTCCAAGATTCCCCAATCATACTTAGAATTTTGAGTTCCAAGAAATATAGATCTATTTTTCTTACCAAAACATTAGAATGATTAATGTAAATTTCTAATAAGGAGGGATTGAGTCCTATTTTAAATAAAATACATGGAGGTAGAGGGTTTCAAAGGATTTTATATCATCTAGAATAAAATATAGAAATGTGTTTTTTTCAAATTACCATGTTTCTAACAAACTAATTCAAAATATATGTGAAATAGATTTTTAAAAATATTTTATTAATTTTAACAAAAATTTAGAAATTATTCTCAAATTATATATTTAAAAAATATAATATTTTTAGATATTATGGTCAATTCAATCTTCTATGATATGATGAAGATTAAAACTTCTCTTATGATTCTTGAAATTCTAAAGATAATATTAAGAAAAAATATTTTTAAGAATGAATTAAGGTAAGTAATATTTATGATCTTAATATATTGTGAAATGATTTCAAGCAATGACCAAAATTTTGTCAATTTAGTTGCATCAAAGGAAATGGTATTAGTGTCACAAACTTGTATTTGATTATAAATATATGTTTGTATCATTAAAAATATTCATCTCTTACATATAACTCCATTACTAGTTTAAAATATATAATAACTTTCTATACAATACACTCACCTTCATGAAAAGTGACTATTTAACAAACATTTGTTTCAAACCTCTTTTAATTAGAAGTAATCTTAAACTAATAAATTTGATATGAAATCTAAAATTTCAAACAAAACAAATTACTTATAACAACAAGGATAAATAAGATGAAATAATATAACTATTAATCACTCAGAGGTTTTTTATATTTTTATATTTACATAATTCAATATAATTTTCAATGTAAAATCTACTAAACAAAGTTATATTTGATCTTTAGGTTGACATGAATAATTAGAATGACTATCTTAAGTAATTGTATATTTCTTCTATCAACATGAAAAGTGCTCTTAATGGCATTCCACTCTTATATACTCAAATGAATTTAGAATAAAAATATAACAAATACTATTAAAAAAATTATAAAACTAGAAATCATAAAATTCAAAGCTTTATAAATTAATAAGTCTTATAAATACTTAATTCTTAACATAAAAATAAAAATCATAAATCTTCATTATATTAAATGAATTCTAATCATTATCAAGCCAAACAATACTTTAACTATTTAAAAGTAAAAATTATCTATGATCAACCAATTTATAAAACCTCTCCATACTTTTTTATTTTCATATTCTATATTATATTAATGTAACTTTTGTATCCTAATGGAAAAGCACTAAAATAAACCCACATTTTAATATAAGAATTTCTTATGATGTCAAGACAACTATATCATTAAAAAGAAGAGCATAAAAATATAAAACCCCTTATACACTTTTGTATCTTAATTGAAGGATGGAAAAAGCACTAAAACTTAAACAAACCCATGAATTATTTTTATTTATTATATCATGACAACTATATCATTAAAAAGAACGAACATAAAAATATGTACAAACCCCTCATACTTATTGTTTTGGATTGATTCCAAGTAGATATATTTAGTGATCTTAAATCTTGTATGACTATTTCCTTATCCAAATCATACATACATGGTTCAAACAATCCAACAGTTATAAAATACATGATATTTAGATAGAGGAGAGTTCAGAGAAAATGCATGTAAAACGTTGTGGGCTTCTTGGTGGGGATTGTGCAAGACAAAGAGAAGGATGGGTCAAAAGCATATTTTATTGTAGTGGGAAGCAAACTATTAATGGGCCTACAATGCCTTCCAGACAGATGAGAAAAGCAGCTTCTCAAGCACCCAATGAAGAGGACAGAGACCAGGTAAGCGTCGTTTTCACAGGATTTCACAAACTCCGGGAAAATGGGTGCATTCCACCTCTTGTTTATCCTTAGAATCCAATGCTACGTGATTAAGATACACCTCAAATTATTTATTTTTCTCTACTCCCAAGGAAAGAATCGACCGCCAGAAGCAACAAGTGCCCAAACAAATCTCATTTTAAATTTGTTACTTTCTCATTTGTTCCACCGCTACTCTTGCCAATGTCTCTTTTCTCGTTTCGAGAATTTATCACAACACGTACGTGTTCGCCCACGCGAGGTGCTGTCTTCTGTCTGTCATGGCAATTGGTCACCCATTTTGTATTATACTATGAATGTCTCTATCACTCTGGATCAAAGAGCTTAATCAGATATCTCACAGACTGTATTCTTAGAACCCCAATCTTGTTGACATTAAATACAGTCATTTTCTCTCCATAGAAGCCTGAGTTGTGAGCCATGTGTTAGATCATGGATAGCCCGATAATACCAGTATTGCTCTTATCATGAGAGTAGAGGAACGGCATATTAAGTGGACGTGTGAACATGCAACTGGTCATCATTGGAACCGTGAATGGCGCCGACGGCGTGCGGCTCTCATCTATCGCGCCGACAATCCCGAATCTAGCATGTCCAAGTTGACGGCCGCCGTATTTCATTCGTGCCGTAGGAATAGTGATCCCTTCCCGGAAAAAGCCTGCAGTTTGGGGCCTTCTTGCTGCCGCCGATCACGATGAAGACCATACTGTTTGGTTGATCAAATGCAGAGGCTGTATGTACTGCCTCGTCTGACCCTCTGCCAAAGCAAACCCTAATCAGCCATTTTAGAAACCAAATAAATACGCTCTCCTGTAGAAATTTTGCTTTGGAAACGGACATCTGGGATGCATGCATCGTTAAAGTTCCTGACACCAAATTAGAATAGCCCAAGTACGGTAAAAGTTACTGCATTTCATTATTTCATGAGCGTCGTGGAAAATACTAGGAAAATAATTTCAACTAGAAATGGAACCTGTCTCCGTACTAGATCTCAGTACAAGTTGCTTTCGCCTGAAGCGAAGAAATCGCATTACTACTGTCTGTGGGCACTGGGCAGACAACAGTTTCTTCGATTGTACATCGTTGACCACACAACTAAATCCCCTCTCTCCGCTACGTTTATCTGTCTGCAGATTTACGAAGACCTACGACAGGACCTCCTCCATTGCAAAATAATTCAACAATAATATCCTGCATACAACCAAAAGTCCAATAAATATTCATTATATGTAGGTAGTGATGCTCACATTATTAAGCACAGAAACTTCAGGTATAAGAATGATTTTTCTTCAAAAAGAAATCTTTAATGATTTTTCTTCAAAAAGAAATCTTTTTGTGCTTATTTAGATCCTTATCCAAACATAGAGCCTGGTAATAATGTAGAATTTGAAACCCTACGTTTGAGCCCAGTTTAAATGATACACAAACTTTTTTAGTTCAAAAGTTTACTGACTGTATACCAGTCTAAAAAAGTAATTGACTGTAATAATGCCGATGGAAAGAGAATAAGAGAGGAGAATGGAAAATGGTAACACGGATTTGCAATTTATTTAGATATATAACTTTTTGTATTTAAATACAAAGAGTTATTGGTCGATAGGCTTTTTATAAGTAGATTTGTCAATCCACAATTTGCTGTAAAACTTGTTTCAGATCTTTAAACCATTCTTTCACGCTGATAAACCATTTACAGATCACGTCGATGGATAAAAATAGTCTGATATTACATGACAATTAATATTTATTGTTCAAAAGACTGGAAACATCTTGTCTCAAACTCAAAATTCTATGAACTCTAAAACTCCGATATCTTTATACCTATCTACACATCCCTTACATCCTTAAAAGATGCAAGTGTTAGTATATATATATCCTGCCGTTTGTTTATGCAGCGTAGGGTTTGGAAAGTAAAGGATGGTCGTGGGGTAGAGAGCGGTCAAGGACGTACAGTGAGCCGTCCAAAGCATGTTATTGTTTTGGGAAGCAAAGCATTAATGTGAATCGTCCCCTGACAAAGTTATATACTTCTAGTCCTTACTGTCATTCTCACAACCCAAACGCATCATTTGCATGGTGTTATAAGGAACTCAGCCCACCAAAAGTAACGGGAAAAGTCATTTCTAACGGAGCAACACAGAGTGAAGGAAATGGACAACCCTCCGACAACAGTTCTCTGCAAAGCAATGGAAAGATTGCTACCACTCACTCGCCATAAAATCAAAAGCTTTAAGAGATTGAAAAAGCCGGCCTGGCTTAATATTATAATGTCTGAGCATTCAGGTGGCATTGTGGGTCCTGCCCGCTTCTCCATTTCTTTCTTTGTTTTTCATTGGACTGTTTTCAAGTACTTTTCTATGATAGAATTTCTCTCACGCGGTCAAACTTGAAAGTTGCATTCTATATAAAACATAATTATGATCGTACACTAATGATAAAAGGTTCTTGTATGAAACATCATTTTTATATGAGAATTTCAAAATTATAGCTGTCTACCCAGTCTATTGTGAATGTTGGAAGTAGACATGTTTGAAGGAGATCTTGTATGCATGTTATATTGAGGAGATACTGCAGGCATGCCATATTGAAGAGATCTTGTAGGCACGTCACTAGAGTTTGGATCTCACAAATTAGACATGTTATTTAATTGGTAAAATGGGAGAAATTTTCTATTGTTTGAAATCCTCTGCTTTTTTAGGGTATTGAACAGTCATAATGTGAGAAAATTGTTTTTCTGGGCATTGAACAGTCATATGCTGATAAATTTGTAGGAACAAAGAATAGATTTCAGTTTGTAAATATTCATTTTTTAAGATGAAAAAATAGTTAGGTAATTTGTAAATATATCTAATCTTAATTGTTATCAAAGAAATATGTGCATATTTAAAATTATTTTAATATTTCTATGTAATTATTATCATATAACAATAAGTTGGAGTCTTTTTACGACATATCTTTGTTTTGTGAAATATCTTTTGTGTACCAATTTCATAAGGCCATAGCTATTTTCTTTCTAATATTATGGAGTTAGATTGCAATAAATACATAAAACATGCAGTTATGTATCAACCTATGAAACATTTCAATGTCTAAAACTAGGTTTCAAATATGTTGTTTGAAGTATAAACATGTGGCATGCCTTAGTACTTTTCTAATAGATTTTTGCTAAAGGCATATCTTATGTAATTGGCTCACTAGGGAGACAAGTTGAGTTGTTGAACCCCAACACTATTAGCATATCTTATATTGAGATGACCTATGAAGATGAAAATGGTCCTCTAATTAGAAATGTTTCCAAATACTAATTTTCTAAGTAGACTATCTTCTTTTGATTTAATCTCATTTCATTTGTTGTTTAGGAGCATATTCTTCATGCAAGGTAAGAGAAATCTTATGTGATATGCATGTTTGGTCGTCATCAAGGGGGAAGTTGAAAACCTATGAAAATAAACTAACTTGTCATTTGCATGGAAAAGGTAGGTTTGGGATTCCTAAGCCTAATTCCTATGCAATTTTTAAGGAGAAATTTTGAAACCAAAATAGATATCAATTTTGGAACATGTATATTCATCTTCCCAAATGGATGTTTGTTGACTTAACAAGCCAAAATCTAAGCTTAAAAGAGTTTTCATAATTTTGGCCAACACTTCCATGCATTTTTCCCTCCATTGTCAATATTTAACCCATTATGGTCTTGCACTCACCCATATTTACAAACTATCTAAATCCTCTTTTTTCATTTAAGAAGGAATATTTATAAAATTAAACTTTATTCTAGTTTCTATGAATTTCTTAGCGTAGATTGGTTCAAGGGCATATTATGTGGTATCTTATAGGATAAGAGAAAGGAAATGATAAATTCCCATAAAAAGAGAAACATAGATATTTAAGCAAGAGAAATGGAAAGTATTTTGAATAGTAGAGATATTCTCTCATTTTGTAAATTAAATAGCATGTTTATCTCATGAGATTGAAATCCTCATGGCATGCCTATAAAATCTCCTTCAAATATGTCTAATTCTAGTATTAGCAATAGATGGGCTTAGCAACAATAATTTTTAAATTCTCAACTCAAAATAAAGAGTGACACTTATGTTTTATAAAAGCATCTTTTATAATTTCCATTGTGGTATTTTAGGGTGTTGATTGTGGTAGTTTTGTGTTGTTAAAAGCGAGGGTGTGTCTATCCAGAATAGCACACTCACCATGTGAGTAAATTCTATTATAAAAAAGGTAGCAACTATTTAGAAGGTTGGATGGTGAAACAATGTTCATGGAGATGAGAGAGAACCACATGCCACCTCAATGGTTAATTCTTAGAGTGTGCATGATAAGCCAAGGCTTAAAAATCCCATTTTCATCATTATTAGATATCATTATCATTAAATAATGTAATTGTATTCATAAAGTTTTAAATTGTAATTATATTAAAATTTATGTTTTTTATTAGCATAAAATTGATGAAATCCACTTGTTTACAACCCTTCTAATCATATTCTATTATTGTGTTTGTCTTCAATATTTAATAAATTTCATATCTGAAGGTGCTTAGATGCCCCATTTTTAATAATAATTAACATTTTTTAATGTATGGCATATCACTAGATTATTCTAATATATATTATTATTGGCTAAATTTTTTTAAGGTGTATTGCAATAACAAAATGTATTAATATAAAGATACATGAATGAGATTGGTTTTTGAATATTACATTTCCTATTGATTACTTTTCCCACAACCTTTGGTAACTTCCTTGGCAGAATTGAGAAATATGATGAATAAGAGACATGTGCAAGGGAAATCCATAATAATTATAAGGAGCTGATATTTACCAAAAAATCTAGTAGTAATTAATGGCTTCTCCTCTACAGTGTTAGGTGATGTCTTTTTTTGCTATTTCAATGTTGGTAGTATTTTGATTCATGTTTTTGTTTGTAGTAATAGTTGTGTTATTTCCTCATTCATGTTATAGTTAATTTTTTGGTGGCATATTATTTACATTCAACAATTGGTTACATCCCTTTGTTTTACATGCTTGTTTACAATCTAGCTATTAGTTTCCAATCTAAGGGTTCATTTACTCATGTAATAAAGGCATGCAGGTATGTTTTTGTATTGGTATTTTGGGCTTTTTGGGTTATGTTTTTGTAGATATTTTTCTTGAGATTCATGTATAGGTATCTTAGGTTTTCATAGTCAAATTTTTGGGTTAATATAAAATGGTCTAGCATCCTAGGATCATTATTACAAATTAAAAAAATATTAGTGTGTAAAATTGTAACCTCAATGCAAAAAATGAGTCATTCTCTATATTCAAGAAAAATATAAAACTAAAATTTACATGCAAACCATTTTGGCTAAGATTATATTAAATGCATATTAAGAAAACATTTTTCTATTTTGTTCATTTATTTATATATTTAAAAATCACCTAGTTGTGAAAATATTGTCATAATCATATTTTATAAGATTGTGTGATACAATAATGGTTGATTTAAATTGGTGAAAATATTAATATATACAAAATTGATCAGACTATTGTTCAAGAAATTCTACTCATGCCTAGTAGAACCTTATATGTTCCTTTAGTAGTAAAATGAACTAGTAGTCCCTCCTCTAGTAGGACTAGTAGGACCTAGGATAGCAAGGGCATTTCAAATTCCATAGTAACACCCCAATTCCTAATTATATGTACATAAAATTATAGAGGCCCTATCCAATACATCAAGTGTTTTATTATATTCTCAACTAACAAGTGTGAACTCAATTGAACAAACAAGATTCATCAACACAAATAAAAGAATCCCTACCAAAATATTATCTCCCCTAACAATGTTATGCAAAGAGATATTGGTAGTCCATTCTTTGGATCCACTATCACTACATACATTACAAAAAAGAAAGAAAAATATGAATTCCTTCTTCATAACAATCCTTCACTATATTTCATTATTCTTTATAGTGCATGAATTGGAGTTCCCAACAAACAAATTTCACACCTATTCACCTTCAAAACCTTAGAAATATCAACCCATCACTGAAAAATTATCATTTTAAGATATTAAGTATTTAAAATTAAGATGGAGTATTAATATTTAATGTCATTCCTTTAGTAAAAAAGTTGAAAGAATGAAGAAAGTTGTCTTTAATGAGTTGTCATTAATTTCAACATTACATGATCGATGCCAACATTGTATTAAGGATGATTGCAGAAGAGACATTTTGCAAGAAGGTTTGATCCACACACAAAAATAGTTAAGTATTTTGATAAGTGTCTACACTGGAAAATTCAGTATGCAAAGCCCTCTGATATTTTGGTCTATATTCGTTCACCCTTACAGATTTATTTCTGCAATTCTAATATGTTGTTTATGGTTGTCACTAGTATCCCCATTTAGAATTTCACTTGATTTGGATAGATGGTTTGTAAGTTTGCAAGTAACAAAAGATTGCCATATAAATTTTGGAGAATTTTTTGTGTAATGGCTATGACTTATCTAGTCTGCACTCCTCTACAAATTTGAGTTAGACCTTGTGGTTTTGGGAGAATGTTAACAGGTGTGAAAGCATTTTGTTTTCTAGTTGGTGTGACATTTTATGGTCTACATATGTCCTATGGTGATGAACAATTAGAGTATTTTTCTTTTATGTCCTATGTCTAGCCGACCTAATGTATGTAAAGGGTTGCAGAGATTAAATATGTGATGTGAATGTAAGAGGGAGCTATTATAATTCCATTATGACCTATATTATGCTTTACATAGATTAAATATGTGATGTGAATGTAAGACGAAGCTATTATAATTCCATTATGACCTATATTATGCTTTACATGTGTTGTTTTTGGGTACAAAGGCATTTTGATTTGAATTAGGTGCCAACAAGGTGTGTTTTGTATGTTTTAAGGCTACATCTAATTAGGCTGACCTAATTGATGTTTGTGATAGAGTTTGATATATATACAAGGTTGTTTTGAGATTGTGGATATCTATTTTTGAATGAGTACATGATCCAAATACAAGCAGTGATGTGAAAATAAGCAGAGTTGAGCAAATGTGTTGTGAAAGTTGAGAAGAGGTGTGTGAATGTAAAGCAGAGCAGAGATTTGAGATCTGAGTTGGATGGCGTGTATTGAGTCAGTGTTTTGAGCCTCAAAGTAACTAAATCTAGCATATGGTAGATGCATTTTGTATCAATTTGAATCTTGGTTGTGTAGCCACCAACCTTCTTTATCTCTTTATTTTATTTGTGGGCAGTGAGTTCACTTGGACTATGAGTCCACCTGGCAGTGAACATTTATGTAATATCTTATAACTAGTTATAATATATTGTGAGCTAATCCTCACCGTGGTTTTTCCCATTTTGGTTTTTCCACATAAAAATCCTGGTGTTCATGTGTTATGTGATGTTGTAGATGTTTTCATGTTTTCATTCCTTATAATAGTTAAATATGCTTTGATAATTGGATGGCTAATGTTGGAATGGTTTAATAGAATACCGATTCAACCCCCCTCTCATTATTACAAGTGTTCAACAATTGGTATCAAAGCTTGGATCCCTAGAAGGAGCTTGACCGCTTTGGGAAGATCTTGGAGATTGAACACATG
This sequence comes from Sequoia sempervirens, assembly GCA_007258455.2. Taxonomy (NCBI): domain Eukaryota; kingdom Viridiplantae; phylum Streptophyta; class Pinopsida; order Cupressales; family Cupressaceae; genus Sequoia; species Sequoia sempervirens. The sequence continues at coordinate 82,546 of VDFB02252204.1, forward strand.
GCTAATAGAAATTTTCCTATTCCTCCAAAAGAGATTCTTGCTATTGAATACATAGAAGAAGATTGCATGCTTGACAAATATGGAGAACTCAAAGTTTCTCTTGAATATCTTAACAAAGTTGAAGATGAAAATAGAGATCTAAAGGAAAATATTAAAGAAGCAAATGAATGCATCAGAAAATTGAGAGAGAAAATCAAGAAGTTTAGAGAAAGGCATAAGGAGTTCAATGAATAGTTGAAGCAAGCAAATGAAGACATCACAATATTGAAAGTGCAAGTGGAAGAAAATAAAAAAATTGAGGAATGTCTAAATGCAATGTTAAAAAACAAATCTGATGAATGCATGAAGCTTGAACAAGAAGTGGTAAATTTGAGATTAGATTTAGAGAAATCAAGATGTCATGAAGATAAATTTAAGACAAGTTCTACAATGCTTGATGAGTTGATTGCAAGTCAAAAAGCATCCAAAGAAAAAGGTGGTTTGGGACTTGAAAAAGATGAAAGCTCAAAAGAAAATCAGACATCTAACGCAAAGAAGAACAATGGCAAGATTTGGAATCAAAAGAACAATGCTAGAAGACCTTCGATCAAACAACCAAATTAAACCAAGAAAGACACTATAAATAGATGAGGTCATACATCAATTTAAATTGGCGATTAAATAAAAAATTACTAACATGGCACTTGTGGATATGTTATTTAGGCCACCTATTTTAAAACTAATTTCAACTATAGGTATGGTACCTAGTTGGAGCCTTTACAAAAGATGATCATGCATAAGAATATACTAATGATCTAGACTTTGTGAATAAGTTCAAAAAGTTACAATCTCAAGGTATTACAAAAAATCATGAAGGTTTTTATCTCAAAGAAGGGTTAGTCTACAAGGTAGGAAAACTATGTGTACTAAGTGAACAAAGGATTCTTCTCATGAGTAATTTACATGCCTCCAAATTGATGGGTCACATTGGTGTTTAAAAATAAGAAAGATCATTTTTAGAGGAATGTATTTTAGCCCAAAATTCAATAATAAGTGGCAATTTTTGTTAGAGGCTACAAATTATGTTGTACTAGAGTAATTATAAAGAAAGAAAATAAAGTGTAATTTATCACTCCATATCCTCACATGGCCATGGAAAAGAATCTATATATAATTTTTAAGAGGATTACCAATGAGTAGTCAAGGAGTTGATTATTTGTTTTTCATAATAGTTAGATTTTGCAAGATCGTTCTACTAACCATGCAAAAAATATCATAGGGAAAGAAGTAGTTAAAATGTTCTTCACTAATTTATGGGTGTACTATAGGATTACTAAGGCCATTGTTTTAGATAGAGACAAGATTCATTAGCAAGTTTCAATCCACATTGAGGAACATAATGGATATAAGGCTCGATAACAATATTATTTTTCACCCACAACTAGACAAGAAAATAGATGACATAACTTTGGTGCAACTCATAATGGGTTACAACAGTAAGTATTCTAATATTTGGGGAATCTAAGATTCATTATATTCAACAATATTTCAATAGGTAAATTTATTTCTCTACAAAGTAATCACCTTTTAGGCATGATTGGGATATTTTCCTTCAAGCCCACTTGATGTAGCTTTGGAACACACCAAGAATAAGTAGGACTAGATGTAAAGGTGGAAAGAATTTTAAAATTGTCGAGAGGATTAGAAAAATCCAACTCAAAATAAAAGAGCAATTGGAAAAGGCTCAAATCATGTCTAAACAAAGACATGGTTATCATAGAAAGTAGCTTACAAACAAGGTGGAAGATAAGGTTTCATTGTCTTTAGGCAAAGAAATATTACAAGGAAATGTCAAGAAAATGAAGTCCCTTAGATATGAACCTTTTACCATTTTGGAGGCCATGAAATAAAATACATACAAAAATTGATCTATCATTTTTATGAAGATGCATTTAGTGATGAATTGGAATACTTACATCTTTACAATCCTTCCATGTTGAATGAAGAAGAAAAGGAGCAAATTTTCTAGTATTTCTTTGACAAAATTAAGTGTTAATGGACAAGTAATATTTTCAAAGGATGTAACATTGCAAAGAATGATAAGGGATACCAAAAATAGGATTTAAGGGTCTTGAAAAGTGGAACTCAAAGGCCAAAAGATGGACCAAGAAGGTGGTACTCCAAAGAGAAAGTGGGAGAGTATTTCCCCATTTAGTGTCTCATTCTTAAGCTTTTGTAGGAGCAAAGGTCTCTTTGAGAAGGAGGTTTGATCCATAACAATTAAAAACATAGGAACAACAAGTTGAATCCAAGAAAAATAGTAGCTAAATTTTCTAGGTTAAATTTTGACTTGTAAAATTAAATATGATCAATACAATAGCTACAAGATTGAATCGATCAAATTGACACCTATAGTTTTGATTTTTAACTATTCAAATTAAGAACTGAAATTAAATAGTATCCTTTCCAATTCTAATTTTAAGAGTATCCTTTTAGGGCCTAAGAGGGGTACTCTAGCACTATTAGTGGCAATTATAAATAGAGGTGGAGATATATGATTCGATATGAGAGGCAAGAGTGTTATAATTGAGAAGAAGGGGAGAATTTAATTATTCATAATTTATAGAAGTTTGATAAAGTAATTAAAAAACAACTACTATTGAATCCACTTTTTGTATTTCTTCTTTCAATTAATTACATCAAGTTAAATGAACTATTACTATGAAGCTATTTTTTGATACAATATTTTTACGATGATTTTTTAAAAATTATTATGTTGATCTTTTATTTTTATAATATTATTTTCTCTTTTTTCAATATGTATTATTCTTTAATTTTATTGTTTATTAAAGTAAATAAAACAAAAATAATTTGAACTTGTAGTTCTTAATTTCTATTATATTTAAAAATTTATAAATCACATAAATTAATGTATAGAATTTAATTTAATTTTTAATTTTAAAAGAATATTTTTAATCTTAAATATAACTCACAATTTTATATTATTAAATTAATAATAATAGAAGTTCATATCAATTATTTTATTTTTATTATAATTAATATGTGTTTAATTATTTCTTTTATGTATTCTATATGCACATGTTTTTAAGGAAGATTCAATTTAAATGAAATAATTATTAAAATTATTAAAACCTAAAGATGACATGATAACTATAGATTTAGATCAATTAGAGATCATTGAATAAGTTGGACATCATTATGTTTTATGATTTAGAGATTGAGCTCATTCAAATTAATGGTACTAGATTTTATTTTATATTGGATAAAATTATGAGGTTACATTAACAACAACCAAATAATGCAAAGCACAATAGACATAAGTTAGTTGTTGCAATGCCACGTAGATCAATTTCTTGTTCTTTCCACCAATTCCATAATTAATAATTCCTTGTTTATTGGGAAGCTTCTAAAACATTTAGATGCATGAAGAGGGCATAATTCAAAGCAAATTGTCCTCTAGAAAAATGATTAAGGAGAGTAAATCTATAATAAAGCAAAGAGTCCAATCTAGTAAGAAGATGGAAACTAATGATTTATGAAGCATGAGGAATACAAAGTCTTTGTACGAACAAGGCATGAAACTAGGCCCCTCTTTATATGCTCCCCTTCTAAATAAAGTTGAGAGGAAAATGTCGCATGATTGGATGCTCTAACTATGAAATATCTACCATACAAGGTATTAATTTAATTTCTTTTTAAATTGAACTTCTTAATAATTTTGGAAATACTATTGTTTACAAAAATAAAATAAAATTGTGGCTATAGATAATTATTTCATCATCTTATATTTAATTTTTAAAGTTTAGGTGTCAAGAAAAAAGTCTTTGAATGATTATTCTCTTTTTCTAAGAAGTGTGAATATGATATATTGATTTCTCCTATGTCAATGTAGTGTTCTATCTTACCTTTTTTGTTTGGTTCTGTCACATTCTTGACTTTGAGTTGGATTTTATTGATGCTCCCCATCAACCTCATCTTCTTTCCTCTAATCCTTTGAATTTTTCTCATTTGATTCAAGGTTCTACAATTTCATTGGTAATGGATTTCATAATCACTTTTCTTGTGTTTTTAGATGGACCCATCCAATAACCTATTGCACCCTTCAACCAACACCCTAAGTTAGGAGGCCCTTCTAAAGGTACTTCTATTTCTTTTATTAATATGGATGATGTGGTGTAATTTATGATTGCCACTCTCATTTTGTTATTTATTTCTCCTTTATAGAATACCTTCTAAGCAATAATTTAATAATGGGTTGAATTGCATTATGAAAGTTTAGGTTGGTAAATTGTGGAAATTGAAGGGCTTGGTTATGGTAATGTTTCTTGTTTGTTTCTCTCCTCTCATCATGCTTAGGTGGCTTTATAGTATGTTTCTTTGAAAATTTATGTGTAGGCATGCCATCTTCAAGATTCTATTGTTAATTTCCATTTAAGGACCTTATTTAATCAAGCATCCCATATGGATAGAATTTAAGTATTTTGATTTTATCATTTTAATATTTTTTACATGTATTTATGATCAATTAGGAAAAATGCTTTGGTATAAAACAAACATTGATAAATTTCTAAGTCTTTAAGTGCACCCACATTCCTATGTTTAGGTGGATCTCACTCTACCTTTGCCTTTAAAACTATTGATGTTTTAGGTTCTAGGTTTGAGCTCTCTCAATCGGTCAAGTATCTTAATAAACATAATATTTATTTTTATTATCAACAAGAAGTTCATTGTATTCATGATTTCCCTATGTTTAAACCTTGGGTTGTTTCATTTATGCCCTTCATTTCAAAATATTTATCAACCCTAATGTTGTCTTCTATGGCTTCATTGATCCCAATTGTTGATAATCCTAAAACCTTTACTCCTATGAAATGATCTTGTCTTCCCTTACCTACACTAATTCCATATTCTCCTTCCTTTTTAGATTCCCTTATTTCTCCCTCTTTCCTTACCCATCCTTCCTATGAATCAATCCTAGAGAATATTTAGAGTGCTTCCCGAATTCCTTGTGACCTATTTTGCTACACATTCCTCTCTTCCTATTCTTACTGTCCCTTTTCCTAGCCCCCCTCTATGTTACACATTCCTATATCTTCCCCTCATCGTTCTTGCTCTCATTCCCCTCCTCCACCCAAAGGCTCTATTTTTTCCTTCCTTTTGTAAATCAATTTTCAAATATTTTATTGGTGGAAGGTCTTTTCCTCCCTAATTCAAAATGAAGTGTTGCATTATGCCATAGAATGTTCAAATCAAAAATATGTTAGCTCATCATGTTGATGTTATTTTCCTTCAAGAAGTTAAGATATTTGGTCTTTGTCTAGATGTGGCATTGCAATATCTTTGACTTGGTACTCCCTTTATGCATATGACATACTCTAAGGGTAGTGGTGGTTTCTTTATTGGTATTTTTCCTTCTTTGGCTAAGTTTTTTGTTTTGTATCTATTTTTTATCTTGATAATCATTGTGTGTGGATTTCCCTTCTCATTAAGGTCATTTAATTGGTCTATTTTCTACTTATGCACCCAACTTTACTATTCATCAAATTTATTTATGGGGTTGGATGAGGATGGATCTTCCTCTAGCTAATTAGGTCCTTGGTGGTGATTTTAGTATGATTAAGCAACCTTTTCATTGTACTTTCCCTTCTTCCTCACAATTGTCCTCTAAATTTGGTTCATGGATTCTTACTTACAATTGTTAGGTGTTTTATATTCCATTCAAGGTCTAGGTACCTCTCAATCTTCTTATTGGTTTACTTGGAAAAATTATCACCAAGATCTTTCTTGTAATTCTAGTCATCCCAATCTTTGTTTATCTTTTGCCTATTTTTCAAATTCATTCACATGTTAGTACTCGCTAGCCTCTTTTAGTTAATTTATTGGCTACACTTTCTAATCATTTTCCTTTTTTCTTACCTTACATTTGTCTCATTCTCCAAATTCATCTTAATTTCCTATTAAATTGAATGTGTCACATTCATTCCATCCTCACTATCAAGAACATTTAGTGGTTTTTTTCGAATTTGGAAGCCTATTCTACCACTCTTGACTAGATTTCTTGGTGGGATAGGGCTTTGGTCTATTGTGTTAACTTTTTGACAGAAGTTGGTTGCCAATGTGCAACTTGGAAATGATGATGTATTAAACATTATATTTAGGTTCAACATTCAACTTGCTACATTAAGTTGTTGGTTGTCCTTGAGCATGTAGTATTGTAGCAAGATGTGGCATATATATAATTCTATTTGCAATATTATGGATATGACCTACACAAGTTTGTGCTTGAATTTATAGGATTAAGGATGGAGATCAATGTTCTAATTTTTTAATATTTTTTATTTTATAAGAGTAAGCATGAAACAACCACTTTAGTTCTTTCAAAATCTCATAATAAGATATCTTATCATGATAAAATTTTGGAGGTGTTCTCCTCTCATTATAACTAGCTTTTTGTTAATGATGTTTTAGATTATAAACTCTCTTTTTCCTAAACTTGTAGATGTGTGTGAGTTTGTGTGTGCCTTAGAAAGTGTCTCTTGATGTTCATTTCTTGATTACACCTATTCATTGAAGAATTGGACACTATAATTTTTAAAATTCCCAAGAATAATATACTAAGTATTGGTGGCCTTCTAGCTACATTTATCGAGCTCTTTTGCCTTATATTTGTCATGATTTTTTTCTTCTATCTTGAAGCTTTAGATTTGTGTTATTTTAGATTTTCTTACAATTAGGGGATAATTAGACTCATGCATAAAGGAAAAGATGAGGATTATATGGTGGGTTGGTATCCCATTACTCTTCTTAATATTTCTTTTAAAATTATAGCCAAGGTAATTGCTTTACTAATTCATCTTATCACTCACAAGATTGTTTGTCTTGAGTGAATGGGGTGCCTTAGTGGTATATTTATTCTCTGATAATTTAGTGATTGCATGGGAATAGATAGAATGGCCTCGTTAAATATCTCAATACACTCTTTTAATAAATCTTGATTTTGATACTTGGCTTATTATCATAATTTTTGGTCTTTTGTGTGTAAGATCTCTTCTAGTTTGATTTTGGGTCATGGCTTATTTCTCATGTGCTAATTATTTTTTGATGCCTTGACAAAGGTTGTGGTTAATGGTTCTCTTTATCTTGATTTTCCACTTAAATTCTCAATTTGTCAAGGGTTTTATCGCTCCCTCTATTTATATGCTTACAATAGATTTCTTTGGTTATCTTCTTAAGTGTGCTTTCACTAATCATATTCTTCATAATTTTTCTCTTCTTCAAGAGAATTTTTTTATATTAAATCCCTTTTCATAATTATAATTTTCCATTTCTACATAATTAAACAAGTTAAATTGGCATTACTCTTGATGTCATTGATCTTTATAGCTCAATCTCTAGATTTAAACTTGAATGTCCAATTAGATTTTTCTATGACTTGGTTTGATTTTCCTTCACCATGGATTCTACTAGAGTGAAAAAAATTGGTATGGTTTCATTACATGTTATTTGGTTATTCCTTTTTATTTGGGGATGTCTTTGTATGGTATGTGGAAGTTATTTCATTAAAATCTTAAAGTTATTTTTTTATGCAATTTAATCATTCTTTTTCTCTTGTTAGTCAGTTGTAGGTCGTGAATATAATTATCACCTTTTTTCATGTTTATCTCTTCTTTTTGGATTCCTTCTCATGCTTTCTACAAGAAACTTACATAGTCCATATTATTTTGAGGGATAATTGGGATCATAGTTTTGATCTTCTAGTAATATATTGGCTTCATTATGTTTAGCCTAAGGATGAGAGTAGTTAGGTCTTATTGATATATTTACTCAAGTATTTCATATTGTGACTAAGTGGTTTCCTCATGATTTTCAATGAATGATAGTTTTTGGTATATTATTGCATCCAAACCCATGTCATTGTAAAATGGATCTTGGTTGTTAGTGCATTGGTATAATAAGTTCTTTCTTACTCATTTTTTTAAACCTCAACCATTAGTGTAGTTTTCTTCTATTTGGATGGTAATGTAGTAGGTGTTATGACTTCTTATTTTGCATGCTTAGTCTCTTTGGCATGGATTTATTTTTTCTAGTCCATCTATCTAGTGGAATCATCTTACCATTTCTAATGACTCACCTTTGTCCCTTAACCCTCATTTTAAAGATACTTGATTTTAATGCAAAGGATTTCAAATTTGTTATGATATGTGGAACTTGCAATCCTTTGAATGAAAAATAATATAACATTTTTATTCTAAATTTCATCTTCTTCTGTTACTTTAAGATTTTTTACACTAGTGTCTCCTACTTTCCTAGATATGATTACAATGTCTTTTGTTTATGGTTTTACCAAGGATTTATGTTGATTGAGCATGGATCTTAATTTACTCTTTTCCTTGTTAGTTATCTATCACTTACTCTTTCTCACTTTACCTCTTGTTCCATGTCTTAATGCTAAGTGGAATTATGTCTTTTCTATATCTAGTTGGTTTTCTCTTAGTGCTCTCCTACTAATACTAAATTACAAACTTAGCTAATAGCATGGCTTCTACTTTATTTTAAGCTATCACTTCCAATTCCTTTCAACAACTCATTTTCCTTATCCCTTTTGTAATCTTTGTGAAACTATGAATCATTTATTTTGGTTATGTCCACATATGTGTTTGTTATGATTTCCTCTTTCCTTTTTTCTCATTTTCTTTCATAAGTGTACTTTGAAATCAACACTTTTGATGTTTTCTTATCTCATATTTTGGTTCTACATTCCTTTTGTTAACTCATTGTGTTCACTTTCTTGCAATGCTTTCTCATACTACTTGTCCTTTTAAAGTGAATGTTTTAGTGCTAGCTCAATTGTTTAACTTCCATGTGAAAGAACTTTACTACTAGCTTTCTTAAGTACAATCTCAAATACAAGCCTTGGGGAGGATTTGAATGTTGCTTCAGCCTCTAACATTGTTTCACTTCTATCTATTCATTACTAATACAAATTTATATATTCCCAAATTCTCTAGGGTATTCCTAGTAAAAATTAATTTCATGGATTTTTTATAAACAAGGAATTTAGGCCACAAATTTTGTTTAAATATGGAAAATGTTGGAGTAATCAAAGAAGGTGGGTGTAAAATAAGCAAGTCTAGAGAAAAAATTAATTTATAGGTTTTTCTAGGTATCATAGAAATGTAATATATATAGTAAAGTGTGTCATGCTAAATTTTTCGGTGGTACTCCAATAAATTTCTCAGTTCAAGATATTATTGAAATTGTTTCTTCATCAAGGTTTTCTATAGACTATTCTAAAATTCCTTTTTCTTTTGAGAGAATTATGTTCATTTTTAAATTACCCTTTATTTTTGTGGTGAACTCTATTAAGTTACAAGTACATCCTTTTTTGAACAAAATTCTATTATAATACACAAACAAGTTTATTAATTTTAGAGGACCATTATTAAATAGACAAACCATTAGCATTATCTTGTGGTAGAATTGTGTTACATTTTAAGTCATCCACCATTGAATTAAATCAAAATAATTGATGAGAAATAATGTTTCATTATTTTGGTTCAAGGTAGGATTGAAGGAGCCCCTTCTCCTAAATGTATAGGAAGAGAATGGATTCTTGAAATAGTAAGCACAAATGTGGTGTTTGAACTTCAAGATGTTGATAAATTTACCATAATAAATTATGATAGCACTCGAGATTATTCTTTTGATATGTTTAGACATCTAAGCTATGATATGTAGGATAGTGTGGTCATTTTGAGACTACATGATTGCAAGATGGTATAATGAAAAGGACATAGATATAAACAACCCAAGGAGCATAGGATTCTTTATTTAAAAGAAAAAAAAAATCAATTTCTATAATATTTATTTATCATTTATGGAAGAAGTAGGCAATCTTGAAGACCTTGAAATCATTTCCATTATTTTTACATCTTCAAAAATTTGTAAACCTTGTTTTTTATTTTAAATTACTTTTTCTTTTATTAAGGTAAAACAAGTTTTAAAGGGACCCAAACCCTTACACAAAATTCAGGAATAAAAAAGTTCAGAGAAACACATCTACAACCAAATAGGTTTTACAAGGACATGAAACCCAAAAGTTCAAAACACTCTAATAAAAAAACCAAAGAACCAACAACTAACAAATAGCTAAACTACCTATAAATAACAACTAAACAACTAGAAATAAGTGCTAGAGCTACTATAATTTTTTAAGGGTATTAGCTACTTCCAGTAGCTCTTGCTGATAGAAGCTCTTATGAAGATCAACCAAGCTAAGAAGATCATTCTTCTCTTCTTGGAAAGATTTTGTCTTTCCCCTTGTGCACATACTTGGTCCTTTTTGCTCATTGTGGCTTTATTTTCCCTTAGTATTGCATTGATCCTTCTCCATCTTCCTTGCAACTATGGAGGCATCAATAACTTTCTCTTCCCTGATCTCCTTCAACTTCTCAGTAACGAAGAAAATACCTTCAATGTTGTTTTGAATGGTGCATTGGATAATTTAATGACCCTTTCCAAGTTTTGATTAATCTACATCATTTTTCCTCCAAACCCTTGACCTAATTCTCATAATCATCTTTCATTAAACTAACTTTAGTCATAATATCTTCCATCGCCTATTGAATCTCTTTTTCCTCATTCTTCAGATTCATAGAATCCTCTACACCCCCTTTGGAAAACACAATGAGAAACAAAGAACACAGGCATGCACAAGGAGAACACCAAATTTATGTGGAAAACCCAATGAGGGAAAAACCACAGTGAGAGTTAACTCACAATATAAGGCTCGATGTCAAAAAGACTTGCAAGAAGGTCATTTCCTTAGAGCAAGATGTAGAGGACTTGTTGAATTGAAGACAACACAACTTCAGGAGAAAGATACAGGGACCTGATGAGATTCACTATCCCAGAGAAGGATACAATATTATTTAGAGAGAATTACAATGATTACCAACACAACACTTTGTTGACTGAGGTGTTATAGCACAATTGATCTTCCCTTTCACACACTTTAGCACTATCACTACTGGATATTAAATACAATTCACACACACACTTTTTCATACTTGTACACTTCTCCACCTTGTTGCATCCAAAATGATCTTGTATTTATATCCACTACAACACTTCAAAACTTAAATTAGGTTGGTCTAGAGAAGGATAAACAATGAAATTAATTGGTCGACCACCAAAACCTAATGTGATCCTATCCAAAAGATAGAGAGGAACAAAAAAACTCTTAGCACTTCTTTCAATGTGATCCAAAACCATTTACATCAATGTAGGCGCACATCAACCTAAGTTGACATCAAGGAAACGTGTGGATGAAACATTGAAACACATAACCAGTTGACCCATAAACATGTACTTCTTATTGAATTAACACGATGCGGTCCCAAGAAAGATAGTTTAGGACCCAAATCTATCACAACACATCTTCCATTTCTAGAGCAGCCCCCAAGCATGTGACACAAGCAAAGGAACAAGCCCTATTGGCCAAATATCCACAAATATCCCAGAAAGCCAACTCAAGACACAATGCGGGACCAAAGTGACCAATTAGCAACATGCACGGATCACACGGGGGTGTTCCTTGAACAATCATCAAAATTTTCATTCACTTCTTACATACTTTCATGTAATCAACAACCACCACAAATCAAACAAGAATAGAAAACTATATTCCAGAAACACAAAATGCTCAATCATGAGATATAACATTAACGTACCAGCTTGTAGACCACTTCAATACATGAGATCTGAACTGAGACAATGCACAAACATTGAGAGCACATTCACCAAGCCATAGGAGAAAAAACATCAATGCAGAGAAATGTGGAGCATTTCTTGGACCAGTTTGGGCAACCAACAACACTTCCAACTTTCAACAATTCACAGAGATCTCGTCAGAAACACTAGTGACCTAAAAAGATAGGAGTGCACCATACACAAAATATTGAAATTGAATACCAACCCGCAAGACCAAAACATCAACAATGGAGGAATGCAAAGCATTCTCCTGGACAGATTTCACTGCATCTTCCTGAACCAGAAACACTTAAGCAAATTGCAAAGGTCAAAACTTTATTTCAACAACACATACTTCATCAGGAACATCAGGAGAGAGCATAAGACATACTATAGACCTTCAACAACATCTCTCCACTATCAGTCATGCTTCTAATCCTCATCTTAATGCTTCTAATCCTCATTTGAATATATCATTATGAAATCAACTCTGCTAACAGTAATAATGCATTATATGAACTTCAACAACTCTTCTTTTATAAGGCATGACATCCAATCATGAACATCATCAATTCTTCTTTGATAAGGCATGAAATCCAACCATGAACTTCAACAATTCTTTTTTGATAGGGCATGACATTGAACCATGAACTTCAACAATTCTTCTTTGATAAGGCATGAACTTCATCACCAATTATGTTAACCCAAATTGAATATAAAATGACAACCAATAGAAAGGACTAACACCTTACTTCTCAAGTGCTGACATCAATGACAACCAAGAATTAATGTTGACATCAATGACAACAACTGTTGACATCAATGACAACAACTATTGACATCAATGACAACAACTGTTGACATATCCTTTGGAAGATTTGGTGTAATTTCCAAGAGTGTCAAAGTATAGTTATGCAAGTTTGACATAAGATCAAGAGTATGCTCAAAGAAACTATTGAGGCCAAGTTTACTATTGAGTAACCTTTGTCATCCTTAGAGGGTCATGTTACTAAATGTTTGGAGTTAGTTCCCTCTGGTGTTATACAAACTAGGCTTTGTCATAGATTGCAACCTTCTTGGAAGGCGGACAAGTCTGGTAAGTGGTCTCCTTCTAACATTCTTCTTAAGATTAAAAAATATGGCTCTACTTATGGTAATGCAAGTCTAACAGGGATTAGTGGAATTGGTCGAGATTGTGAAGGCTTTGTACACATTTTTTCTCTACCTATTTGAGGTTGAATACAAATAACCAGATGTAGGCTTGGGCAATTCTTAAGGCATTGGAAAAGGAAAAGTGTGATTGGATGGAAGAAAGTTGTTTGTGAGATTGATTCTACGATCCTAGTTTCATTGCTAAATAAAAGGAATATTAAGACTTCTCATGGAGATTGACTTAAAGGTGGTCGAGCAAATTCTTCTTGTGACCTCAAATTTTGAATCAATATCTTTTGTCCATATCCCTAGAGAGTGGAATAAGGTGGCAAATTATCTAGTTAAATTGGCCTTGAAAGAGTTGGCTAATTGAAATGTCTTGGATTGGGGTACGTTGGACCAAAACAAAACCCAATAGATTTGTCAACATCCAAAATGATCAGCTGAAATAATTGTCGGGTGTTGATCAAGGAGAAGACTAGTACTGATGGAAGATTTAATATAACTGGTTATAATATAAAGCGGTATTCCAAGAATCTTCAATGAATTATGCTTCTTTAATTTATAATGAAAGCTATAGCTATATGAAAATCTATCATATATGTGTAATTCGTTTTTTAATAGAACACATCTTGATCATGGATCACTGAATGTGATCCAAAAAGTTGACTGAAAAACATACACAATTCAATCCAAAAGTTTGCATACAACTTCATGAATTGTAGAAAACTCATACCAACTATTACAACACTTATTTTCCCAAATAATAAATAAACTTGAAAAGTCAATACCAGCGAGGAAGAGTTTGGAGGAGCGGAAACCAATCAGTGACGGGTGAGGAAAATGTGGAGAGCAATGCAAATACTTTATCACAAAAATCGAAGATGTCGGCGGCGAGAGTAAATGCATTCCTAGATATTTGCATCGTCACCGTATTAAATGCGAAAATTCATTTGCAGGTGTGACTTTAAGTGATCAACGATTGACGATCATTGCACCGTCTTGCAAGCCGTCTCACTTCTTTTCAACTGTTGACAGACAAAATTAGCTCAGACTTCTCAAATAAAGAAACGCCTTCGACGTAATAAACTTGAAAAGGACTATTAAATCCTCTCCCCAACTTCTTCCAACGATAATCTGTCACATGACGGAGGATGAGGATGTGAGTGGAGGCCCCTGAATCAAAGGGGCTACAGCTCTGATGGAGAAGAAAATGAAAGCATTAAGATTAGTGCGCACGCCCGCAGCGGGCGCGGGTTCGAGTTCCGTGAGTGGCAGACCGTTGGTCAAATCTCGCTCCACAGTCAACTCGTCCAGCTCGTTTATTATTTAATATAATGAGGCAGACGGTACATAATATAATTAGGGAACATATCACACATTGTAAGCTTGTCGATCTCGGGCTTGGCAAACTCCCGGAAGCCGGGGCGGCGCGTCACCATCCACGATCCGGGCCCACCAATGTGAGTGAAACATGATTGGCGTGTGATATTAATATTGTTAACTGTGTTTCAGTGGTGGGTCCCACATGTATGATACAGCAATAACACATCTATTAAATCTGGTCTCCTTACCAAGCTGCTTCTCTTTTGGGGTGCATATCTCTTGCCCCACTCTACTCCATGAACATTTTTCCACCGTGGGTTGTTTGGAATTGTGAAATCTTTCTTTCTTTACCCCTAAATTTGAGCCTAAAGTTGTAAAAGTGTATACCTTATTATTTTTTTAAGATTTGTTTTATGCGTAGTGGTAGTGGTGAAATTAGGTAGTATGTTTATATCATAATGTTTATTTTAATGGGAATGTTTTGATTTCTATTTATCATTTTCATACATTTCTTATTTATTCATCTTTATTCCATCTTCATAGATATTATTGGTCTACATTTAAATTCATGATCAAATCTAGTGTTCATGTTTATTAGAGTATCATTATATGAATTCAAATATATACTAAAAGTCATATTTGTTGTGTCCTCTCACTACAAATTCCATAAGTATGTTCTCCTTCATTCATTTTGTGGTGATATCTTGTGAGTCATTTTGATCGCTTCCCTCATCTTTTTGTGTTGTGGTGCCTTATTCTGTGCAATAGTGTCTCCTCATGACTTATAATGACCCCCTATTAGTTGTTCCTACGTGTAGTGGATATTGCACGTTGTCCTCATGTTGTCATTTTATCACAAGACTAGTATGCTTCAATTAATTATCTTCACTAACATTGTTGTGACAATCCCTTTGGTATGCATTAAATTTTCCTAGTTTGTGGTGGTCTCAATTGTTATTTTATGCACAATGCAATGTTGTGGTGGCATCCCTCGTTGCCTTGATCTTCTATGATGAATATTAGCATTGGACTTGCTTGGTTTACATTGTGGTTGTAATAGTAATATTTTGTATGAATTGAGTATACATCTTTATGTATTCACACCAATAAAGTGGTGTTGTCATTGTGGATTGCCTATGTGGTGCTAGGTGGTTTGTTTGTGGGGTTGCAATGTGTTTGTCTGTATGTGGTGGTTGTTATATTTAGTGAATGTTTCTCAAGAATTGACATTTATATGGAATTATTATGATCAATGTGGTTTGTGATATCATATATTGTGACCATAGTTGTTATCCTGATGATATGCACTTGTGCAATGGGTTTGGGTCTTCTTGCTATAGTGTGTCGATAGTGGCTTCATGGTGCTTTGAGTTTTCATTTTATTTATGGCAATTTATTTGTCTTCCCAATTATACAAAATGAATTCTACCTCCCATCTATCATTTGATTGACCTTGCTTCAACATGGATGACTTGTATTCAAAATGAGTTTGAAATGTTTATCCACCTTGTGAGGCATTGTTTACTCTCACCTACCCCTGCCCTATACCATAAGTTTGCAGTTTATTTTCAAATGCATAGCTTTTATGGTCAACTCAAATTATAGATGGTGTTCTCTTCACAATATATTTTTTTGTCCTTATTGCCTTAATAAGTGTTGTGTAGGTGTGCTATGGTAGGTTATTATTCATAGTTTCATCTTAAGCCTTATCCATTGTCATGGTCAGCTTGTATTTTTCAAAAAAATTATTCCTCAACATGGTGGCAAGTTTAATGTTGGTCTAATTGGTGGATGAACCTAGGATGACTTCTCATTCAATTTCATCATTTCTACTTGCTATTAAGCATCCTTGCATTTCATAGTTACCATGAGTTCATGGTTCAACTATCTTCATTGGACCAATCTTGCATGATCCTATGAGATCTTCTAAGAATTGTTTATGCCTTGTCGCCATCTTGAAAATGATATGATAGAAATTTGAATTTCCCTCCAATTTTTTATGAAACCAAATGTTATATATTCATACGTTGGAAAGGGAAAATTGTTGGGTATTGGTATAACTATAGAAAATAGAGGAGAAGAGAAATTTCATATGATTATCTTGAGTTTCTTGTAATAGGGTAAACACATTTTACTAAGTGTATATGTTTGATTTTGATATTCAAGTGTTTCATTGTGTTTATCCCATTTGACGAATGAAAGTAATCTGATACTCTTATTTGAATGTCTCTATGAATGTTTTACATGCATTTGATAGTCTTATTTGAGTATACTAATCACATTTTTTATTTGAATGTTGCCTTCGATTGGTGTAAGGAATCCTATCAAAGCCACATACATAGCATGTGATTTCAATGATGGATTATTAAAATATATTATTTTAATTAACTTACAAATACCATCTACTTGCAATTCCTACATATAGATCCTAGCTTATGTGTAAGATTGTAATGCATGGTACTCTATCATCTTCTATGAGGTGTCCTTTCATGGTTTGCATTAGTAATGTTCTTGGGTTATGTTATCTTGACTTTGTTTCATATACAAGCTAAAGGAACCCATATGCAATTCATTTGAATTATTTCCATCCCATTGCATACATAGAAAACAACAAAAATCAACCTTTAATAACTAGAGTATAAGTAATTGATCCACCACAATGCATGATTTCACTACCTTTTTCCCAAAAAATGTTTATGTCCCATAAATGACATTGACAATGAGATATGTATTACCATTCATGTTGCACCTATGTATTAAATGAGATTTTCTATTGAAAAATATTAAAGGGTTAAGAAGGAATTTTAGTCCCTACACGGTTTATGCTTTGAATTATAGTGGTGAAATCCTTGATTCAAATAAATTAACATATAGGTGCTTAATGATAATCAAATAGGAGCTTCATATGCATTAGCTATGATTTGTCTCAACATTATTTTTATCATTTATTTCCTTATATCTTAAGAAGATACCTCATGTAACACCTCCTTGGTCTACCAAAACCTAAAGAAAAAGAAGTTACCCATTCTTATCATATTCATGTAATTGTTTGATCATAAGTCCTTCAACCACCTCTATTTACACACCCCTAGCCCTATGTGCTTGTGTAATCCTTTAGGATTTAAGTGGGATCACATTATTGAGAACCAAAAAATTGGTTTCATTTACAGAGAAGTAATAATTTTGGTTTTTATTCTTCACACCTCCACAAATTGAAGTAGGTTTGTAGCTATTCATTTTTCTTGCATGTGATATTAGCACCCTATCAACTTGCACAAATAAATTGGTTATATTTCCAAGGTAGAATTGATCTTGGTTTTTAAGATATTATTAGTAAAATTTGGTGAAAGAAATGTTTTATCTTCCAGGCGAAGAGTGACTACTTTGTTAAATAAAACCCACTAGAAATTAAAAAGAAAAAAAGAGATAGAGACATGAGGAGATAGTATAGATACTTTCAAGAACAAGGATGTGCTCCAACTCATACAAAACAACAAGCCACTTAGAAGAAAAAATATTGGTAAGGGTACTATACTTCTTCAGAACAATAAATTGGAACATATAGTCATGTTGATGAGGTTTTTGACACTCCAATGTACTTGCACACCATTACAAGCATGGGATGGAATTGAAAAGGTTCCCCTACTTGAAATTTGGATAGCCTCAAGAGCCTTCATCAAATACCCATAAAATAAAATAATAAATTATATAAAATTCTTACTAGAACCCCTCAATTAAAAATGAGATTTGGCTAGTTCATACAAAAAGGGCTATGTGAATATCAACATGAAAAGAAACTCACTTAGGGAAAATATACACTATTAGATAACATGAGATTTCAATTTATTCAAAACCTTAAATGTGAGTGGAAGATAAATATAGCCATATGCATAAACTCACAATTTGACAAGGTTAATATATTTCCTTATATGACTTGAGTTTTATTAGATCCTAACCTAACACCATGATTAAACAAATAGAAAAAGGAAGGGGGAGAGAAAATGGTTAGAAAAAAAATCCAAATTTGTTCACGATTGTCCTACACATCATTCTACAAATGGACAGATTCAACATGAAACCAATCTCCACTAGATCAGTTACCCACAATCCAAACATAAGATGGTGCAATCTTTGAAGGAACCCAAAATAAATGAAATATAAACTTCCTTTTAACTAATGTGGTCTAGATTACAACACAAGATACTTTACTAATTGCAAAGTAAAAGCACGACTTGGATCACATTTTGAATCCATCAATATTTCATGAATTAAATGCATTTAATTATATAGAAGGAAAAAAGTTAGAGTTCAAAAACATGAAAATCTAGGAAAATTGGAGCAAAATTTGGTATATTCTATTAATATCTATTATTTTTCACAATTTCCAACCCTAGAAAAGAGCTTCAATTGACTATAAATATGTACATTTGGATAGGAAGACAAATAGTTACTCACTCCAAAATCACAATTGGCAAAACACTTGAGAATGTGAAAGGTTGCTTTGACTTGACTTTTCACATTCTATTGCTTCATTACATGTCAAAAAAATTGACCTGTACATGCATATCACAAAACTTATGCACACTTTTCAAGTGTTCTTTTTCCCCTACAAATCCTTTCACCATGAGTTCACATATTATAATGTTCTAACCCTATTCCATCCTTTCCTCCTACAATTTTAATGCCATATCCTGCATTCATCAAGATAAAATATTTAATTTATGTTTAAAATAATTAATTGTAATCCCTTAAAAATATTAAATAAATCCAATTATATATTATTGTTATTAAATAATTTTAAATTTATAAGTTCTATAAGTTAAACCTTTTAAGAATAATATTTTAGTGCCTTGTTGTAAATAGAACTTGGTCATTAGTTTGTAATACTACAGATCGGGATTCAGGCCCAAATTGTAGTTTGCAATGAAAAAATAAAATATAAATTAATTTTGCATTGCCATGATTTAAAATTATTGATTATTTGACTTCCTCCACACTAGCTTGTGGGCTCAACTTGCAACTTACAAAAGTTACAAAATGAAACCACTTGCATTCTAGCTCACAATGTTGACCTACGCTTTGCAAAACTTGCATCCCAATACTTAGTGACATTCTACTGAATACAAATAGTGGTAGGTTGGAGCTTGCAAGTTTCACAAATTGCAAAATAGGAGGGTGCAATCCTAGATTTTTCAAGTTTTTACAAATTGTAAAGGTTCCATTGATGATTGCAAGATGATTTCTAATTATTTAAAGATGAAAATAGAACCCAAACTAGATTTACAAGGGCCATAAACTAAGGCATGTATTCCCCAAAAGGTCGGACACTCACAATTAAAATCCCAAAATTTGTAAGAGAAATGACACCATAATGCTCAAAATCAAGAGGGGGAATTTTTTTTCGGAGACTTAGAATGGTTGATAGGCCAAGAAATGCAAAGTAGTAAAATGAATTAGCAATCTAGTTTGAAAATTTTCCTATTTTAGACTTCAGGGAATCATTAAAATTTGTAAGTTGACAAGTGAACGATCTATGAGGAATATAAATGGTTTGTAATTTACAAAGATATAATTAATAAACCATACGAAAATGGAAATGCAATGACCTCAAAGGCTCATCAAACAATTATGACTTCAAAAAAATTCTTTTGAAAAATAGGTAGACAATACAACATAAAAGCAAAACTTCTCAACTTTACAAAATGATAAGCTCTTGCTAAGATCTCCAAAATTTTAAATTTTAGGGGAGTGTTGTGAAGGGTCACAAAAAATTCCACACGGCCTCATCATAAAAACAAAAGAAAATTTTAAAATATCCAAAAAAATACTACAATTATTACTGATTAATTACATAGTTCTTGAACTTGTGAAACTTGATCAAGGATACACTTTAGTTGATATAGTCGCATTTAATAATTTAATCCAAATAAATCCAAGATGAAAGTATTATTGAAAAGATAAATTTAACTTTTCAATGCTTCCAAATGATAGAACACCATCCACACAAAAGTTGGTCTAGAAAAATATTATGATAATATCCATATATTCTTATCAAAGTGTGTACATTCACATGATATTTTCCCTTTCTTTGATCTACATGGCTTGGTTAATATGATTTGTTCCCTTTCTTTGATCTACACAACTTGGTTAACATGATTTGAGATATCAAGTTTATATAAATTTAATTATTATTTAGGCAAAGGTTGTATTTATATGCCTTTATTGATTATTTGGGCATAGTTCCACTACCAACCAGACATCCATAGCCCCAACGTTCAAGCATAGCTTTGCTACTATCTAGGCATCTATAGCCCCAATAAAGATACTTGAGTCACCTAAAATGAATGAGGTGTTTGATCTTTCTTTTTTTCTTTTCTTGTATTTTATCATTTTCCTTCCCTTTTCCTCATCCTATAGAAATTGAATCTCACCTTTGGGCTTGGTTTCATTATGATAATCAATTATTTGTAACATTATTTTTTTGTTTTAACTTTGATAAATTAATCATTGTCACCTTACCAATAAAATTCAAGAAAATTTAAGTTTATGTAAGTTGGGGATAAAGGATATATAGAATATATTTTAAAAATTTACCCTTATCTTCTAAGTATGAAAAATAATCTAAGCATCTAGGTGAAAGATCACCAAAATTTGCATCCTAGAAATCATTCCATCGTGAATGTATAAGGAAAATATCTTATAACCATATTTAAAAAATGCATCCTAATCTTTGGTATGATTCATGTGACTAGTGAATTAATAAAGGATAAGGCTTTCAAAAGAAAATTGACCAAAGTTTAGGTGAAAATAAGATTAAGTTAGCAATATACCAACAAATCAAAACAAAAAAAACCAAAACCAAAATTTCCTACACTGTCTATCACTTAAAACTTAAAGGTTAAGGAATCATAATGGGGTAACATCCATTTTTGTTGTTTTCAATATTATTGTATGTTAAAATATTAGTGATGATAGTCATAAAAACTACAAGTTATCTTTATATCGAAGAAATAAAGATCAAATCTTGTAATCTCATTCTTTGGATCAATTTGAGAGATAATTAAGAAATGAGGAAGTTCCAAAAGAGGCTAATATGATGGATTTAGTCTTTTTCCTCTTTGGTGCCTTGGTCCCTTGTTTGACCCCTCACTAATAATCAATCTAAAATCACTGCCAAGGGGTCATTTACATGTGTCGTGCTTTGATGTTTTTCCCTACCTCTTCATGGTACCTTGTTGTTTAGCCTTAGATTAAATTTGATGTCCTTCCCAACAAATCAATGATGTCCCCTTTCTTGTCTAGGTCAATTTTCCCATTTAGGCTCTTGTTCAACCCACATGCACATACAAATTTGGAGTTTTGACACATGTTGATCCCATGGTGATCTAATTCTTCCCTATTTAAACATTTTAATGCCCTGAACATATGTTTTACTTATATTTGACATATATTTGGATAGTTTTGACTCCTTAAACATTGTTTTGTAATATTTTAATGATGTATTTACTGTAAACCATCTAAATAGATATGGAGGATGAGGAAGTTAATGAGTGTTGTATTCATGCCATCTTGAGGATTACAAGCATATGGATAGGTTTTTCTTTTCCTTGGATTGACCTCACATCCTAATGATATCTTGGTGCTTCCCCATTGTTGACCTGCACTCTTCGGGTGTGTTCTCACATGTCCAAAGTATAACGAACAAGGATGCACACATGATCTATATTTTTTACACTATTTTCTAGGTTCCTAGAGATGGGGAATATAAATAATGAAGGTAATTCCAGTCTTTTTAAAAAAAGAGGGGATAGAAAAACTTAGCATTTTTTTGGGGATTCAAGATAAGATAATATGAATTAGGACTAAGGAAAAGGAGGATTATTTTTTCCTTTATTCATGCACATGGTGGGTAGAATTTGTATATTTTCCTAGATTTTCCAAATTGTCTATAAGCATAAAGATTTTATTATGGATTTATATTTCTTGTAAACACATTTTACTTGAACTGAATGAATCTTGTTGTGAATGCAATGAGTTTTTGTCTATGCATGAAACATGGTGATGATTTCCTTCATTGTATATATTAACAAATATAATCATGAAATATAAGTGATATTGTTCCCTTGTACTCCCCAACAAAATGGGGTAGCAAAAAGAATGAAATGAACCTTGATGGAAAGAGCTAGGAGCATGTTAAGTAGTGCTAAGCTTGATAAATGCTTTTGGGAAAAATTAATTGTTATTGTTTGTTATTTGATTAATAAATCTCCTTGTTCAACTCTTGTTGATAAAACTCCTTATGAACTGTGGATAGGTAGAAACCCTTCCATTTCACACTTAAGGGTATTTGGTTGTGAGTATTGTGTTCAAGTGCCTCAAGAGAAGCAATCTAAATTGGATCTAACAGCATAGAAATGCATCTTTGTTGGTTATGGTGAGAATGTAAAATGTTATAAGCTTTAGAATCCTCTAACCCATAAAATAATATTTTCTCTAGAGATGTGATTTTTTAGGGAATCTAGAGCTTACTCGGGATAAGAACAACCAAATGATAAAGATAAAACAAATAAATTGCAATTTGAGATAAAGATTGAGAAGAAAGAAGATGCACATGTGGAAGAACAATCAGATGAATCTGAGAATGGAGAAGAAGAAGAGGGTTCAGATAGTTCATAAGATGTGCAATATGAGCACACAAAAGAAGAAAAAGTAGAGCTCATTACTCCTACCTTGAGGAGGTCCATAAGGCATCAAAATCTAGTTGATAGGTATAACCCATCATATTAATGTTGTGTATTTTCTTTGTTGAGTACTCGTGATGAAATTAGATCTTTCAAGGAGGCTCTCTCTTTGGAGGAAAGTGAGTCTTGGTTGTAGGTCATGTAGGAGGAGATGATGGCTTTGGATAGTTGTGACACTTAGTATCTTGTTATTTTTCCCAAAGGAAGTAGTATTTCAAAGGAAATTTGATGCAAATGGTTGGTTAGAGCTATACAAGGAAAAATTAGTGGCTAAGGGCTACTCCCAAAGAGAGGAAGTTAATTTTGGTGAAATTTTCTCTCCTATTGCTAAATTAAATTCTATTATATTACTACTGTGTATTGCTTCTACTTGTGATTTTGAGATAGAGAAAATAGATGTTAAAATTGCTTTCTTGCATGAGGATCTTGAGGAGGAAATTTATATGTGACAACTTGATGGTTTTATTGTGAAAGGAAAAGAACAATTGGTTTGTAGGTTGAGGAGATCTTTGTATGGTTTCAAACAATCACCCAGGATGTGGTACCGAAAGTTTGATACTTTTGTATTGAAGTTGGGTTTTCTTATGAGCAATGAGGATCATTGTGTTTATATTAAGGCTATTGATGATCAAATTCTAATTATTGTCTTGTATGTTGATGATATGTTGTTCATGAGTAACAACAAGGCAATGATTAGGGAGCTCAAGACACAACTTTTTGGAACATTTGATATGAAGGATTTTGGGGCTGAAAAATATATTATTGGGATGAAAATCAATAGAGATCGGGTTCATAGAAATCTTTGGTTAAGTTAGAGTAAGTATGTTGATACAATTTTGTGAAGGTTTAATATGCATGACTATAAGCCAATTTGTATTTTATTTCCAATTGGCACTAAGTTGAGCTTAGATTTGTGTCCTAATTCTAATGATAATTTTGAAGATATGTCTAAGGTTCCTTATGCTAGTGTTGGTAGTTTAATGCATGCAATAATTTTCACTAGACCAAATATAGCCCAAGCAATGGGAGTTTTAAAAAGGCTTATGTCTAACCCTAGTAAAGAGCATTGAGATTTTGTTAAGAGGGTATTTATATATTTGTGTGGTACTTCAAATTACTGTTTGGTTTATCATGGTACTAATGGTGTGGTCAAGTCATTGGACATACAAGGGTTTGTTGATGTAGATTGGGAAGGTGACTTGGAGAGTTGAAGGTTTACTAACGGCTATATATTTACTTTTTTTGGAGGTGCAGTGAGTTGGATGAGTGATGGGTAGGGGTTGGATGGAAACACTCACCGTTCCATGCTTTGGATCTTGTTTAGGAAGACCCTATGGTGTCACACTCCACCACCTTAACCTATAGGACCTACTACTTGTGTAGACTCCCCTGGTTCACCTTGCCAACCCAACCATCAAGTATTATTCTGCCAACCAAGCCAACCTTGAGGCAATGCTTCAACACCTCCTTAGCCCTTAATCAACCCTAAAGGCTAACCTATCCTCAACACACACTTTGATCTTGCAGGGGTGTAGAAATGTCTTCAATGTCTTCAAAACAACCTCCTAGGGTTCTTGAAGGTTCTCCAAGACTCCACCTTCCCATCGCTTTCACCAAACCCTCAGTTAGGGTTAAAAAGGCTACTAGCCCTTGAGCCCCAATTAGGCCTCCATCTCCGAGAAAACTGGTTTTTGCTCAAAAACTTCCCAAAGGACACTCACTCTTTCTTTGAGATTCTTGGTTCAAATGATTACCTTTCAAGTATTTTTGAGGTCTTAAGCCTCAACTGACCGTACAAAGCTTGAACTTGAAAATGAACATTTTATAGGGTTTTTAAGCCATTGTCTTGCTGCTTTCAAACTGTCTACTAGTTCTCACATCAAATGAACTGATGGAGCCTTCTCCTTCATACCATAATTAGGTAAGACACTTACCTACCACCTCCAAAAGAAATTTTCCCAAGAACTTGACCCCTGCAACTTTTCAGTGCTTTGCACCTCTT
Organism: Sequoia sempervirens; assembly: GCA_007258455.2. Classification (NCBI taxonomy): domain Eukaryota; kingdom Viridiplantae; phylum Streptophyta; class Pinopsida; order Cupressales; family Cupressaceae; genus Sequoia; species Sequoia sempervirens. The sequence goes on from VDFB02252204.1 coordinate 107,518, forward strand.
GCCTTCCTAGCCGAGCACCATTCTGGCTCGCCTAGGGAAAGATCTTTCTAATAGCTCTTGACCTTTCCCAAACCCTAAAACCTACCATATGTACAAACATGGAGTCTATGCACTATTCCCAATGGTCCGTACAATTTGTACGATGGGAAGGTGGTCTAGCACTCAATTCTTTTCAACCTGTCTGGTTCATACTAGCAATAGGGTGCACACAAAACTATTTACAAACAGTGATTAGAAATGAACAAAAGAACTAAATAATGGCACACAAGACTAGAAGACTAACCACACCACATCCTCTGTACAAAATAGTAATAAATTTAACCCATTAGAGCTCTTCTTGAAGCAAAAATTAGAAAAATGACCCACAAAAATTGTCTTTTCTTCAATTTCACAAAGTCACACTACAATGTCGACGCTTCCAACCTAACATTCAAGTCGAGGCATGTCTTAAATAGATTTTCAAAATAGTTAGACTCCTTAGGTCGGTCATGTAAGACATCAAATGGTAAAGTTGTAAAACGCACTGTGTTTTTCAACTTTTGCCAAATGTTAGCAACCTAAGCAAGTTTTGCTCCTAAACTTATCCATCCTCTTCACTTCTTATTCTATTGATCACAACAGATTAGGACTTATTCATAAACCTCAAATTCTAACTAGATGGTCAACATGACCTTCAAAATAACATAACCAAACAAAATTCAATCTAGACTACTCCATTGCCTGGTGTTTCCTAGGTGCTCCTGCACCATTCTCCCCCTCTCTGCACAAACACTAAGGAATGTGAGGAGAGACCAGTGATTCATCAATGCCCTGCTTCTTGAACTCAGCTTCATCTACCCAAGTAGCCTCATATTCATGTTTGTTCTTCCATTTGATAAGATGCTCCATATACACCTTATGCCTTGTAGATTTCTTCACTCTTTACTCCAAGATTCTCTCTGCTTGTAGCTTGTCTGGAGTAGGTAAGGCTATGTTGCTTACATCCTTGAAGATCTCCCTACTATTCTGATCTAAGTCACTGACTGATCCCTTATATCTGATCAAATTAGCTACATTGAACACTGGTGAAATTCCTAGACCTGCAGGTAACTCCACCTTGTATGTATTTTTCCCATACTTGGCTAACACCTTGCATGTTCCTACTCTTTTCATCTGCAATTTGGTTGATGTACCCTTCTGTAACCTGGATTTGTTGAGGTGAACCATGACATAATCTCCTACTGTAAATTGCAAATCTTTTCTTGATAAATCTACCTTATCCTTCAATTTTTGTGTAGCCTCGGTGACTGTCTTCTTTACCTGCTCCTGTATCTCCTTCATGGTCTGAGTGAAGTCCTCTACATGTCCACTCCTATGCTCCATAGCTCCAAGATCTCTGAGCTCACTCACACCTCTTGGGTGCATCCCATACACTATTTCAAAAGGACTCTTCCTTGTGGTCCTGTTCACACTGTCATTGTATGCATACTCAGCCTGTGAGATAACCATGTCCTAGGTCTATCCATACTCTTTGGTTAGGCACCTTAGAAGGTTACCCAACACCCTATTTACCACCTCTATTTTCCCATCGGTTTAAGGATGGTAAGTTGATCCAAAGGATAAATTGGTACCTAATCTGCTCCATAGAGTTTTACAAAAATGACTCGTGAACTTCACATCCCTGTCCGAGATAATGCTCAAAGGCAATCCATGGATCCTGACAACTTCCTTGAAGAAAAGGTGAGCAATATAACTAGAATCATGTGTGGTCTTGCAAGGGATAAAGTGACTCATTTTACTAAATCTATCTACTACCACATAGACATTGTCAAACCTTATCTTAGTCTTGGGGAGTCCTACAACAAAATCCATGCTAACACACTCCCATGGTCTGTTGGGAATGGGTAGAGGTTGATACAAACCTACATTGCTAGCTCCCCCTTTGGCTTTCATACAAACTACACATTGCTCCACATACCTCTTGACATCTCTTGACAACTTGGGCCAATAGTAAAACCTTTGCACTAGTTCCATTGTCTTGTTGATACCAAAATGACCACTAAGACTACCATTGTGCTTCTCTTGGATAAGATTCTCTCTCATAGAACCTTTTGGCACACACAATTGATTTCCCTTGAATAACAATCCACTTTGCAATGTATACTCTGAATATTTGCTATGAAAATGATTCTCAAAGTCAGTACATACCTTGTAAGCCTCTGAGAAGTCTTCATCTTCACCATAGAGATACTTGAAACTCTCTATTCCAATGCTCTTGATCTGTATCTCTTGCACTGTCAACAATCTTCTACTTAGTGCATCTGCCACCTTGTTCAACTGTCCCTTCTTGTGCTTGATGGTAAATGTGAAGGCTTGAAGATACTCCATCCACTTCAGATGTCTATTACTCAATTTCTCTTGATTGTTGATGTAACTAAGTGCTTGATTGTCAGTAAACACCACAAACTCTTTGGGTAGGAGGTAATGCCTCCATTTCCTAAGTGACTATACTAAAGCATACAGTTCTAGGTCATAGGTAGAGTACTTTTCCTTAGCTTCATTGAGCTTTTCACTAAAAAATGCTATAGGCCTGCCTTCTTGGCTGAGTACTCCTACTGCAACTCCACTAGCATCACATTCCACAGTAAACAACTTGTCAAAACTAGGCAATAAGAGAATAGGTTGAGTTGCCACTTCTTGTTTCAGCTTCTCAAAACCTTTCTCAACTTCTTGAGTCCACTTAAGCTTAGTCTTTAAACCACCTTTTATTGTATCTAGGACTTGTGCACAGATGCCACTAAAGTTTCTTATGAATTTTCTATAAAATTGACCCAATCCATGAAAACTTCTTACCTCTATCCCTGTGGTTGGTGTAGGCCATTTTAGGATAGCTTCCACCTTGCTTGGATCCATCTTCAATGATCCTTGGGATACTACAAACCCCAAATACACAAGCTCCTATTTGAAGAACTCACATTTCTCTAGATTGATGGCTAACTTCTCTTCTTGCAATCTTCTAAGAACCATCTCCACATGATTTAGGTGTTCTTCTGCTATCTTACTAAAAATGAGTATATCATCAAGATACACTACCACAAATATCCCTGTAAAGTCTTTAAGCACTTCATTCATGAGCCTCATGAATGTGTTAGGGGCATTAGAAAGGCCAAATGGCATCACTCTCCACTCATACAACCCATCATTTGTCTTAAAAGTTGTCTTCCACTCATCTCCATCCTTGATTTTGATTTGATGGTATCCACTCTTGAGATCCAACTTGGTAAAGTATTGAGCTCCTCCAAGACAATCCATCAAGTCCTTAATTCTAGGAATAGGGAACCTATACCTGATTGTGATTCTATTTATTGCCCTAGAATCAGTGCATAACCTCCACTTGCCTCCTTTCTTGGTTGCTAAGACCATTGGTACTGCACATGGGTTGATACTCTTCCTAATCAATCCTTGATCCAATAACTCCTGCACTTTTCTAGCTACCTCTAGGTTCTAATTTGGGGTAAGCTTGTAGGTTGCTTTGTTTGGAAATGAAGCCCCTGGTATGAAGTCAATCTGATGACTAATGGCTCTTCGTGGAGGTAGGGTTGTTGGTGTTCCATCACTCACTATGTCCTTATACTTCTCAAGCAACTTCTGGACTGCTCTAGCTATGACTGTTTTCTCAGTCTTGTCCTCTTCCTCTGGTTGCACCATGACTACATATCCTTCACCTCCTTGTTGTAGGTTGTTAATGAACTCTTTCCCACTATTTAATAAGACACTAGGTGTCTTTGACTATCCTTCTTCCTCATCTGACAGTGACTGCAACTTAAATGTCTTTCCATCCTTCTTGAATGAGAAAATATTGGCTTTTCCATCATAGATGGCACCTCTGTCATACTGCCATGGTCTGCCCAATATAAGATGGCATGCATCCATGGGTAACACATCACAAATCAGCTTGTCTTTGTATCCTCCAATGGAGAACTCCACCATTGTCTACTCATTGACAAGAACACTTTGTCCTTGTTCAACCATGTCACCTTGTAGGGATTAGTGTGGGATACCTTTTCCAACTTCAATTTCATCACTGCCTCCTCTGATATTATGTTGTCAGTAGACCCTGAGTCCACTATAACCTTACACACCTTTCCAAGTATTTTACACCTTACTCTAAATAAGGCTCTTCTCTATTTTGGCTCTTCCTTGACTGGTTGTCTGATCAAAACTCTACTAAACATCAGATTCTCCCCCACTTCTGATTAAATATGGCTAACCTCTGGTGATTTGGCACTCATGGTGTCCTCTTGAGCATATGCCACTCTCTTCTCAGTACTTGATGAAGATGCTTTCTCCGGGCACCTCTAAGCAGGATGACCTACTTGACCACAGTTATAACATTTCATATTGGAAAAGTATGAACTACTTCTGCCTACTCCTCTTCCTCTATTTGAACCTCCTTGAGGACCTCTGCCTCTGTTATATCCTCCTCTAGAAGATGTTTCACCTCCATGCTCTGTGAGTTTAGACTCTCCTTGGTTTCTTTGCTCAATTCCTCTACCTTGGTATCCACCTCTATGTCCTCTTTGATCTCTGCCTTTTCCTCTGCCCTTAGAAGCTTGTTCTTGTTTCCTCTTGGTTCTTTCCTCAATCTTAATAGCCAATTGATAGCATTGGTGCACTGTCTTGGGACTTAGAAGAGTCATCTCTTCCTGGATGTTCCATTTCAAACCGTTAAGGTATCTAGCCACCTTAAGACTTTCATCCTCTGTCACATTAGACCTCATACAAAGTTTTTGAAACTCCTCAGTATAATTGTTCACATCTTGGTCTCTTTGCTCAAGCTTTGTCTTTTCTTGTGTAACTAGATCTCATAATCATCTGGCATGTATGCTTCTCACTTTTGCAACCATACCTTTCCAAGTTGAGATAGGCTTCTTGCCTTCTTTTTCCCTCTCTGTCTGAATGAACTTCCACCATGTCAAGGCAGAACCTCTTAGTCTTGACTTGGCCACCTTTACCTTCTATGCTTCAATGACTCCATCACATTCAAAGTGGTTTTCCATTCCCTCTATCTAATCCATGACTAAATCAGCTTCCATTTTTCCACTAAACAGTGGTATGCCTTCAAGTGCTTTTCCACTCAAGGCCTTCAATGCCTTCAAGAAAGGATCTTCTTGCAAAACAGGGTCAGGTTCAGGGATCTTGTCTTCCTCTGCAACCTCTTCTTTCTTTGGTTCTCTTCCTTCCAACTGCACATTACTCAATGCTTGCTCAAGTTGGGCTATTATATCCCTCATTAGCCTATTTTCTTCCTCCTATCCTTCAACCATCTTGGCCAATTCAAAATTTGTCACCATGATGGTAGAATCACTAGACTCAACCTCTGACATATGTTGTTCTATCCCAAATCTTTTGCTCGCTCTGATACCAATCTAATGGGTAGGGGTTGGATGGAAACACTCACCGTTCCATGCTTTGGATCTTGTTTAGGAAGACCCTATGGTGTCACACTCCACCACCTTAACCTATAGGACCTACTGCTTGTGTAGACTCCCCTGGTTCACCTTGCCAACCCAACCATCAAGTATTATTCTGCCAACCAAGCCAACCTTGAGGCAATGCTTCAACACCTGCTTAGCCCTTAATCAACCCTAAAGGCTAACCTATCCTCAAAAAACACTTTGATCTTGCAGGGGTGTAGAAATGTTTTCAGTGGCTTCAAAACAACCTCCTAGGGTTCTTGAAGGTTCTCCAAGACTCCACCTTCCCATCGCTTTCACCAAACCCTCAGCTAGGGTTAAAAAGGCTACTAGCCCTTGAGCCCCAATTAGGCCTCCATCTCTGAGAAAACTGGTTTTTGCTCAAAAAATTCCCAAAGGACACTCACTCTTTCTTTGAGATTCTTGGTTCAAATGATTACCTTTCAAGGATTTTTTTAGGTCTTAAGCCTCAACTGACCGTACAAAGCTTGAACTTGAAAATGAACATTTCCTAGGGTTTTTAAGCCACTGTATGGCTGCTTTCAAACTGTCTACTAGTTCTCACATCAAATAAACTGATGGAGCCTTCTCCTTCATACCATAACTAGGTAAGATACTTACCTACCACCTCCAAAAGGAATTTTCCCAATAACTTGACCCCTGCAACTTTTATGTGCTTTGCACCTCTTGCCTTCCTAGCCGGGCACCATTCTGGCTCGCCTAGGGCAAGATCTTTCTAAGACCTCCTGATCTTTCCCAAACCCTACAACCTACCATATGTACAAACATGGATTCTAGGCACTGTTCCCAATGGGTCGTACAATTTTTATGGTGGGAAGGTGGTCTAGCACTCCATTCTTTTCAACCTGTTTGGTTCAGACTAGCAATAGGGTGCACATAAAACTATTTACAAACAGTGATTAGAAATGAACAAAAGAACTAAATAATGGCACAAAAGACTAGAATACTAACAACACCACATCCTCCGTACAAAACAGTAATAAATTTAACTGATTAGAGCTCTTCTTGAAGCAAAAATCAGAAAAATGACCCACAAAAATTGTCTTTTCTTCAATTTCACAAAGTCACACTACAATGCCGATGCTTCCAACCTAACATTCAGGTCGAGGCATGTCTTAAATAGATTTTCAAAATAGTTAGACTCCTTAGGTCAGTCATGTAAGACATCAAATGGAAAAGTTGTAAAATGCACTGTGTTTTTCAACTTTTGCCAAATGTTAGCAACCTAAGCAAGTTTTGTTCCTAAACTTATCCATCCTCTTCACTTCTTATTCTACTGATCACAACAGATCAGGATTTATTCATAAACCTCAAATGCTAACTAGATGGTTAACATGACCTTCAAAATAACATAACCAAACAAAATTCAATCTAGACTGCTCCATTGCCTGGTGTTTCCTAGGTGCTCCTGCACCAATGAGTAAGAGGATAAAGTTACTTTTTCCACCACTAAAGTAGAGTATGTGGATTCTACACATGCCTCTAAGGAGGTTGTATGGTTACAAAGACTTGGTATTGACATTGGTTTTGATTGCAGGATAGTGAGGATTGGATGTGACAGTTAGAGTGTTATTTGTTTGGCCAAAAATACTGTATCATACTCATACTAAGCATGTTGATTTTCAATATCAAATTAAGTGAGAAATGATTGAGAATTGTAAGGTCTTGATTGATAATTTTGACACTTTGGATAATGTTGTAGATTCTCTCATGAAGCTAGTGACCATGGATAAGTTCTCTTGGTGCAGGAAGGTCATGGGCCTTGATCATTGTACTTGATTTATTATTTGTATTGCTTAGATATAATTGCAATGTATGATGTCAAGTGGGATAATTTAATATTGGCATATTGTACTTATATTTTCAAGAGGAAATTTAATTTTGGTACAAAGGTTACACATCATGAGAGGACAAAGTATCCCTCCTAGGCATCCACATTGTGAAAAGTCTTGATTGGGTCACCCAAGTTTGGAGGGAACATGTGTCTATTGGTGTGACATCTAGAAGTTGAACAATCACCAAAATATCTTGAAGGCAGAATATGAACAGGCTGTGGATTAGGCACCTATGTTGGAGCCTTGTGCATATTAATTAATGTATTATCACGATTCTTGTGTTTTCCAAGGATGGGGTGTGGGTTTGTTCAAACAGTTTTGGTACCTCTTGTTTTAGTTTACTACTATGGTTTTGCCTCCCACAAGTTCTATAAATTGGATCCATGAGATGGCAGTTTTATCTTGTGTTATTTGCATGTATATGGAAGCATTTGGGTTGCAAGAGATCAACAAAGAAGTGTATTATGGTTTATCTCTCTTGTGAAGATAAATAATATACTTTCCCTCTTCTCTCGTTTGGAGTTTTTCTTGAAAGGGTTTCTCCATGTAAATTTGTTGTCATATTTGTTTTCTATTTTTTTTATTATGGTGAATGTGCAATCACATGCATATAAACATATTTGGTAATCTTATTTTTAGATTTGAATACACATACATAAATTAACATTGCAACTTAGTTTCACCTTGTTTTCAACAAGCAATAGGTGTTGTAGATGTGGAAAAATAAACTGTCTCAATATCATCAACAAGAGCCTTGTCATCTAAGGAAACATCACTATTAGATGAAGATCCAAAGTCTCCACACAACTACTAGATGATGGTCCAAATAGTGAAAGGGCACTCAATGTGTTCTATGACATGATGTAGAAAACCATCATAAATAGTAAGCCATATTAGCCCATAGAATATGCCATTCTTGTTAAATCATGCATTCTTTTGTTCATAGTTACTTGGTTCAAGAACAAGTCGAGTCTAAGGAGATAGGGTAGTAGATCTTGCTTAAGATATTGATTCTTTATCCCTTGTTTCCAAGACAAATAGTTCTTTGGAGTTAGCTTGACAATTGAAGGATGGAAATTATAAAATCAAAAGACATGATGAACCCACCAAAATGAAACTTTATCTCAATTCATGATTAAAAATTCCTGTATAATCCACCAAGATTGATTCATAAAAGGGCACTTTATAAGTCGAATCCATGTGCATGAGCAACCTCCTATATTTTTCTCAATTACTCTCCCCAAATTGAAAATGTAGAAGGGAATGCAGAAGTATACAAGACACAACACAAAGGAAACCCCCACTTTGATTCTATTTTAGATTCCCCCCCAAATTGTGGCACTTTATATTTTTAGGGCATAGATTTTAACCCATTTGGGATGACAAATGAAACTTTATAGAAATAGTGTAAAATCATTCCCAATAAAGCACTTTTTCAAATAACGACACTCAATTTTGAGCTACTAATTAAAAGTTATATTGCTTTTAATTTTTAAGCCTTTGTAAATTTAGCACATAAAAAATATAATTTTAAAAAAATTGCCTTCACAAAATATTGGGAGAAAAAAATAGAGGAGAAATTGGACGGAGGAAAAATACAAGAGATAAGCCCCCTCTAGTTGGTTGAGAAAATAATTCCAATGTAAAAAATATAATTCAAATGCCATAGCCAAAGAATTCACACAACAAATGGTGAAAATATTAGAGAATTTCAATGCCACATGGACAAAGAAATGCCTCACAATCTACAAATAAAATTGCCTTGCAATTTAAAGCAAAAACGTTTGTAGATCAAGACAAAGAGGATTGAAAAATGAATTCGAGCCATATTTTCACCAAATGAGCCTAGATCAACTTCACACAAGCTTCATACAACACAAATGACCCTCTCTATGGTGTTGTATGAAGCTTGTGTGAAGTTGACCTACACAACGCCAGAGATTTCTATTTCTACTTCTACACTTAGAGAGACACTCAATAATGGACTTTGGAAAAATTTAACTAGTAATCTAACTCGACCAACTTTGATACCATGAAAATGGAGCCAAGAAATCTGAGCAGAACACTAGTATCAAAAGAGAAACCAAATACATAAGAGTGTAGGTCGAAATGATATATATTTGCATTAAGAGAGGTGAATTATATTTAGGAGAAATGAAAAACCAAATTCCAAGTTTTGGAGGGAAAGGTTTGTTCAAATTTCTCAACAATTTAGAGGTAGTTAGAAGTTAGTTTCTACTTAACTCCAACTTCCCAATAAAAGTAAATCCATCTAAGCAAAGTTAACAACCCGTGAGGTAAAAATTCCACACTAACACATAACAGCAATGAATCAACATTAAAATGCCATAATACGATTTATTCTCATAATAAGGTCTAAAACATATATTTTAAAAACTAAACAGAACTTCATCATGCATTTAAACAATGATTCTTACAATTGATTGAATAATAATGAATTGTTCCTTTTTTTTGAAATGTCAATTGTATGCAAGAATTCTAATGAGTCATCTTACCATGACCACTTTTCATTTCAACAATAACCAATATTTCCAATTGAATCACTAGTCCATTTCCAACAAGGATACAACTTTTACCACAAAAATTCTTATTCACAATTAAATAAATTATACATATTTACAATGCAACTCCCGATCTTTACAAATGATTATCTTTTTCTAGAATATCTTCCTTCACAAACTCAAAGAAGAGAAAATATCATTAGAAGGATTTCCATCCTACCACAAAGTGTTAAGCTTCCCTATGCTACTCCACATGAGAATCCCGACCCATCACAAAAAGGTCCAACTAACCTATGCTATTTTGATGTTATTGACATAATGCATGAAAACCTATGCTATTTTGATGTTATCAACATAATGCATTCCTACCTCATGCTTTAACAAGCAACCATGTATCTAAATGCACTATCCTTTAACCCCATGAAGTGGTAGAGAGGGAGCTCAAATGGTTAATCGTATTATGGTTTGAATATACAACTTTGGCCAAAGCAATTTTTTTAATTACCCGAACACATGTTTATGCACAAGGGTAACTTTATTGTTAAATTGTGAATTTATTGAATTCTATGTCATATTATTTAAAATAAAATGCATATATTTGGGAAGAAAGATGCATATATATGTATATACAAAGAATATTTGTAATTGATTTTACTCATCTTTGAAACAATTTAAGATTCTCAACTCTTGTGATTGTCAAATTCTAACTCATGTAATTGCTTGATAATGTAGGGTATGAAAAGATCACTAAATACAAAATTCTAAATAATTTTGCATGAGTACTATGGTCAAGATGCGGCTTAATAAATCATAGTATTGCTATAAGACCTAATGTTATCAACCTCCAAACATAATTTTAATAAGCCTTGGATTACTAAGGTCAAAGTAAGAAGGATAAATAACTCTACTTTGAGAGATTCCTAACATTCAATAAAATAAAACTCAATTAATGGTTGATTAGTGGTTTTGGTTAATTTTAATTTTAAGAGAGAGAGAGAGAGAAGAATATAAACAAAACCACTAATCATATATCAAGAGAGAGAGAGAGAGAAGAATATAAACACAACCACTAATCAACCATTAATTGAGTTTTATTTTATTGAATGTTAGGAATTTCTCAAAGTAGAGTTATTTATCCTTCTTACTTTGACCTTAGTAATCCAATATATAATGCATTTGCATTCATATGTGCACATGTGCATTCAACTATATATGAGAATATATAGATGCTTGGGCCTATATAATGCCTATCCAAATGTGTCATATGTTCATATATTTGTCCAGAATTGCATATAGTAACTCAATTATTTCTTGTGTGGGATTGTGGAAATGTCATCTACGCTCATGGAAAAAAGAATCTACACCTTAAATGGATCAATTACTTAAGCTATTGTAGTTGCAATCAATTTTAATGTGGGTTTAATCTCCCACTTTATCATTATTTTACACCTTACCCATTTCCATTTTTCTTTCTTTCCTTTGAAATTCAAATAGGAAAATAACAACTATTCTAGTGTAATATTTGGATTCTACGAAAAGATAATTGAATGTCCTAGTAGTTCCTTAAGATTTGAATTAATGCCTCCACCACGTGTCACTCTATGGTGATAGGATATAAGCAAAGGGTTTGATGATGAAGCATTATAGAAAACAAACAAATAAATTCATAGGTTTTACCCCTAGAAAGCAATGTGCAAAATCCAAGCTAAAAAAGATGATAAAATATAACTTCCAAAATAATAATATTTTTCCCATGATGCCCTCCAACTAATAATACTAGGGAAGGAAATACATGTAAGGCATGGTAATCAACATCCACATGCTAGGCAAAAAAGAGGGCACAAGGTACAACATGCTAGGTAGAGACCAAGTCTCATGACGACGAATACAACATAGCCCCTAAATTTAATCAATCCAAGGTCCTCAATAGTCCCAAAGAGTAGGTAAGGACAACACATCTTTTTTCTAAAATAAAAAAGGTCTAAAATCCATAGCCCAAAACAAGAGTAACTTTATGAATATTTAAGGTCTTTTGAGAGGCTAATAAAACCATAGTCAAATGAATGGTTTTGTGAAATAAAATAAATTGATTTTAAGCTAGATAGTTGGGTTATGGATGGAAGGTTGAAATTGATTTAATTAGCATTATGCATTACTAAAGCATACTTATTTTTATTGTTAAATATCAAAACCTTCTAAAATATCATATGCACTTTGACTATATTCTTATACGTTGGTCTTGAAACTTAGGAATCTTGTGATAAGACCTTAACTACAATGCTTAGTTGATAATGAATCTATGAATAATAGTAATAATAATAGTCAACTTTGAATTCTCCCTCTCACCCTACTCGATAGTGGAGGCTAGGGATCATGAGGGTCCTCTTCATAAGTTCCCTACACAACCAATTTTAGTAGCTTCTATAATTTGTAGACTTTTTCTTGGCTCACACTTATGGATAAATTGGAAGGAATCCATTGTACACTATTATGGCCTTGAGGTTTGATGATTCTCTTGTATCATGGAGGTCTACTAAAAAGGAATTAAACATTATCCTCAAGTTAAATTGAGTTTTTCATATAAAACAAAGAAACTATAATAATATTAGATCACTATTAGTATATCAACATATTTGCACACAATGCCATGCAATTCTAATTATATGAATTTATGTGTGAAATTTTTTCACACGTCACCCTCGAATTGCTAGACACTTCTCCCTGATGATACTCTCTCTCTTGATGAGAGTGCTCATTTTGACCCTATCACACTCATAGATCAAACAATGATAATTAGTCTTTATTAAATCCACAACTTGATTTAACTTCTAACATCATTAATATATCTCAATATTATAACATTCAAATATAAGAACCGTCAATCTGCAATAGTCCATTTTGCGAATGGCTTCTTCATCTCTACAATCAACCTCAGATGTCCTCAAAACGGTACCTGTGAAGGTGATTTTGCAACTTTTTTCTGACATCTCGGTAATCAAAATCAAACCTATACCTGTAGGTTTTGATGGTCATGATCTGCATTTCAGCATAAACAGACTTAGCTTTTTGTGCAGTTTGGATAGTATATCGGCCGATGGTCAGTGGGAACTTGAATCCACGCTTATGGTTGCTTCTTCGTTCTTTTTGCACTGACATCAACTATCTGCATGTTTCCATGAGAACCCACTTATCTGAAGGATAACGTGGTAGCATGTAGGGACAACCAGTGTAGCAGCTTACTCTCAAGTAAGTAAACGTTGGGAATTGAAGAAATATGCATCCAACTTTACTTACCACCTTATAAGCCTCATCAGATACTCTTCTTCTTTCCAGAGCTGGATCAAAATTGAAGAGCAAAGGCACAAAGAAAGCATCAGTGACCTGTCTGAAGTGGTGAAAACTTTCTTTCAGCTCTAATTGATAGAAATATCTGTACACAGGCACCATCATCCAATTCCCTTTTGTAGATAGACCTGGGAATTGTCTCATTACAGCTGCCGCGTACACTAGGTAAGAAGTCATGTAGAACTTCAATGTAGAAGGAGCATTAATCAACTGCTCGTGTATCTCATCACTGATTTGTTTGCCCCAGTCAATATGCACCTTCTGCCTTCTTATGATCTTGATGTATTCATACATCCAATCATGAAAAGTGGATGATTCCGGCAAGCCTTTTACTCTGCTTAGAAATGTGATCATATCTTTGACGTCATCTTTGAAGTCACTTCGCAAGAGTCCTTTCGGCCATCTAGAAACAGATGATCTAGGCTTCTTTAACCATTGAGTGTTTATCAACTGTTTAGCTTTATTGGGATTAGCGTCAAAGATCTCCTGTGCCTTTGACATAGAAATATCAATATATTTCTCCATATGAGGGACCTTGAAGACAATATCAAAGAAATCAGGGTCGAGTCTCAGAATCTCATGCCCGGAAGAATTGATCACACTTTGACTTTCTCTGATGTAATGAGATGCAACCTGAAGAACAAACTCTGTATTGTGCGCAGCTGTAGGAAACATTGCCACCAAATGAAGGTTGTTGTGTACGATTGCTCTCATTGAATCAGGAAGAGGCTTCGTCTCTATTTGCTTTGCGAAATCAATCAAGTCTTGATGACCAACCTCTGTGTCTTCTATCTCTTCGACCTTGGAGAGCACTACAGTCGGCGGATAGACACCTTGATATTTGTACTTCATCTTGCCTTTTGCTTTCGAAGAAGGAGGAGGCTTAGTAGCAGTCATCAAAAAGAATTGGAACTCTGATCACTCTAACTTGGTGATCTTTGAAAAGAGACTGCAATCCGTTTAGCTAGAACAAACATTAATTGTTAAGAAACATGGGAAAGCGCGAAATGAGCAACGAGGATGGAAAAGCATGGAGCGAATGACGAGGCATGCAAAACGATGCACACATTGGAAGAACAAGGTTCCGGAGCGTACTGGTCAAAAATGAAGCTCATTTGGAAAGGATTGTAGAAAACTTGGAAAAAGTGTAAGGGCGCCAAAATTCAGCACCCTTACATCTCAGGAAGTTCACTTTTGATGCAAGGGCACTAAATTTTAGCGCCCTTACACTTTTTCAGTGTTAGAAAATTTGACATGTTTCAATATGTCATAGTGCTAAAATTCAGCGCTCCAGCATTTTTGCACATTTTTGGAAAAGCAGATGTAAGGATGAAATGAAATGGAGCTCATGCTTGGCAATTTTTTTTTTCATGGAAAGTTTTGAAACTTGTTTCAATCCCATTACATACGCATTCAAGGGTTAAAGAAATTCTCTTTCAAAATGATAGATCTTTTCAATGTTCGCACCAAAACGCATAGAGAGGGAGACAAAGAGAGATTTCAACACAAACACGTTGGATAGATACAAGTTCTCAAAGAACATCGCGCATAGAGGAGATGGGGAATGAAACGCGAGGGAAGAGTAAGGAAAGAATGCGTAAGGAAAGGAAAGAAACGCGTAGGGAAAGAAGACGCAAGGGTTCCATTGCGTGAGGATAAGAAAAATGCGAATGGAAAAGAAAAGACGCGAAAATGCATGGGAGAGGATGGAAAAAACGTTGAAAAGAATGCGTAGAAAAACGCATGACACATACAAAAACACATTTACTCAAACTAGAACACATAAGAATGAAAGAAGGATAAAGATAAAACAAAAACAACTTACTAGAATGAAACGCGAAGATTGCTGAAGGATAAATGGCGAAAATCTTCAAAAAACGTTTTTTGCAGTTTGAGAAGCACTTCGCCCAGCAAGAGAAAAGAAAAGAACATAAAATATAAACAATGAAAATGACGAATTCATACTTTTAAGTGAAAAGGAAAATTAAAAACCTAACTCAAGTCGAGCAATAAATTTAGTCACGAAAAGTGGCACGATTGACGAAAAACGCGAAAACATGAAGAAACGTGCCAAAGCCATAAAAAAGTTTAAGTGGCGAAGAAAAGTGTAATGGCGCTAAAATTTAGCGCTATTGCACTTTTTGGAAATTTCACTTCATGCAGGGGCGCTAAATTTTAGCGCCCTTGCACTTTTCTTACTTAGCCAAATTTGGCTTCAGGGCAGGAGCGCACTTTTTCAGTGCCACTGCATTTTCTGTAATTCACTAAGTACGAACAGTGAAACTTCGCGAAGGATCTCGTTTCGAAGGTCTTCACGAGGCAAACATGGGAGAAAGATCAAATTGACTATTCGAGGCTTAGGAATGCATTTCGAGGTGCCTTGAAAATCACTTCGTTATGCGTACTTGAACTTCACGAATCATAGGAAACAGACAAGTTTCGTAGGGGGGTTATCTGTGGAACGAGCGCTGCTAGATTCCCTGATGATACTCTCTCTCTTGATGAGAGTGCTCATTTTGACCCTATCACACTCATTGATCAAACAATGATAATTAGTCTTTATTAAATCCACAACTTGATTTAACTTCTAACATCATTAATATATCTCAATATTATAACATTCAAATATAATCTATCTCTATACATAACATTAGTTGTAGTTATAAACCAATTATAATTAATCACATTAAACATAGATCAAACATGCTATTTGCATTCACACATATTCATCAGGATTGAAACATATAAAAGTAGTTTATATTGTGACACATAAACAAGGCTGTGATAGATATGTAAGAGATCTTAAAATATCTCAAGCAATAAGAGTAAGAACAATATAAATGAATGGAGGTTGAAATGTAAGGATTCATGAGGGATAAATGTACAAATATCAAAAAGACAATTAAAGGATAAGCATGCAAAGAAAGTTGAGACTTCCAATCCCTTCACTTCTATCAAATTATGGAATTATGTTAATTAAAAAAAAATAGAAAGATAATGAAATCATATGAGCAAAGTTAAGAAATTACCTTCAAATTGTTATAGAGGAGAGGACAATCTTACCTAATATAAAGGAGAAGGATAAGGAAATCACATAAATATAATTAAGAACATTTAATGATTGAAAATATATTTAAATCTAAAAAATGACATCATCTTTAGAAGGAAATAGAAGACAAATCAAATTTTGAGCCTTTAGTTATATATGAATAATATATACAAAATTAAGTAGATCCAACATGTTTTTTTTTTTTTTTTTTTGAAAGAATTCAATTAAAATCAATCAAAAAATATGATTAAAAAATAAGAAATGAAAAAAAAAACATAAAATCAATAATTTTAAATCTTGATAAAGAATTTAATAGAAGTTTTGATAAATTCGTATTTTAATAGAAAAATAAAAATATATAGACATGCATTAGATTTATCATATAATATCAAGAAAGAATATTAGATGAAATTTGAAGAAAAAAAAATACTATTCCATAACAAGACATCATTTGAGATAAATATTTTTTTACATATACAGTTAAAAAATAAAATAATTCATAACTAAATAATAATGAAAAATAAAATAAAATTATACATAGCTGAATTGTCTAAAACTGAAATCACTTTTACACTAGAAGTCACTTCTACCTTGACAAGTCTAAACTTTTAACTGATATAAAAATTTGGAACTCATTATAGAACATTTATATTTCTAAGAATAGATGATTTTATCATTGGATGGGACATCAATGTTTTAATCCTCACATGAGAAAAGTGGCTCATAAAATGATTTCAATGGAACAAATTGAAATTAAGACAAGCTATTATAGAGTGGAATTAAGGGCAGTCCGCCAGTGCCACCGGTCACGTGAACAAAGTTTACCAGGCGCCCTACAGTTTATAGGGGGATAGATACCGGACCATTCCTAGAGTCTTAAAAAAAATAAAAAAAAATAAAAAAAGTGGAATTAATACCTGAACAAATTACTTGGTCGAATGCAGTAAAATTGGAGAGATTTATGCAATCACACAAGCTAGTAATATCTACACATCTGATTACCATTCAGAACTACTCAGTTCAACCTATTACAACATTTCTTTGGATATCGTTCTAAGAAACAAATTCCCAGCATCACATCGTCCATAACAATTAATGAAACCCAAAGATAAAATTCTTCTACAGTTGGTCATTTTTTTTTGGAATCCAACACATAATGCATGCACTCCTTGTTCTTCCAACTTTCCCATGTAAAAAGTGTTTTGGTAAGTGAAAACATCAATAAATAATCTTTTGGACATATCACTAAATCTAGTAGTTCATCTATTCTCCCTAATATACAACAGTTAGTATCCTCTTTTCCTCCAACTGATATAAGAGTTTTTAGGACATTGACAAGGATTGTATAAGCTGCTTTACATAAGATAGAAAACATCATCTCATGGGTTGATTGTTGTTGATAGCTTTTATGTTGCCTCTCCACTTACCAGTCGTTCTTGAGCGTCTTGCACCTGAAATATTTAAAAAACAATTTAAACCAGCTTATAAGAGAATAGAGTCCTCTCACCAAGTCTTTCACTTGATGAGAAAGAATTAGCAAGAATAAGAAACAATCTTTGAATTTCTGACATGAAATTATTTCCTAATGTAAATGCTTATTCCCTCATGCATGGCAATGAAATTTGTCCAACTTCATCATAATCATATGCAGCGAACCTAACCATGGATAATCTTTGCTAGAGCTTCTAATTATAGGTTCTGTTTGATCAAAGTCTGTATAGTTGTATTTGAAAACTCTATTAGTGTTGGAATATTAAGATTTACTTATTGTAATAAAGTCATTTTAATAACTTTGTGGTTTATTATTTAATATTTTTGTTAAAATAGTTAGTTCTCCATAGGTAGTTTGGAGTAGTTTTGGGAAGTTATGGAATGAAATTCTTTATAAGCATTGCATAATTCATTGTAAAACCCTATATGAACTTAATAATATTATTCTGTGTTTACTATTATTGCTATTATAGATTATATTTCCAACAATATTTGTACCTATCAATTTCAAACAATTAGAATGTGATACTTTAATTTTATAAAATCGATACAATTTTTATGCAAGAAGGAATACCGTAAACATTTGAGAGTCACCACATCAAGCGTAAGAATGCAAACAAGTCAAGTTATGAAAAGGAATACCATAACCATTGATAGTCAATTTCCACGTAGTCAAAAACTGGCATACATGGGTCTGAAAACTGAAGTGTTATGACATTGAGATCATTTATATGGAGGGATAGGATCTTCATTTGCAGGTGCACTTTCCAACATACAAGAAAACAAGTTGCACCCCTTTGCGTCAAGTCCATTATACAACCTGGCCAGATTCAAGAAGCCATAGTGGAATGGAAATAAGACCCTTTCATCCAAAAATATAAACACATCCAAGACTGGGACAACCTGGAAAAGTTCACTTGGTGAGAAGATACTTCATAGTATAATTACCGGGCCTATATTGGTGAAAACATTTGAAATTGAATAACAATAACTTATGAAAATTCCATGTAACATCAATTGGTGGTCATTTTGGATACCTTGAGACTCATTGGCCTCAAAGTGAAAAAGGTTTTCTTTTGGGGAAGTCTTATTGGAGATGTCCAAAAGTTTGTGTCGATACGCTTGGTACATGCCAACAACACAAGGGGGAAACACTCAAGAATCTAGGACTGCTATAGTCATTGCCCATACCCAATTAATGGTGCAAAGAAGTGTCCATGGAATTCATCGCATGCTTTCCAAAGCCAGAGGGTCTTGTTGTGACCTTTTCACACATCACCCCATTCAAAATGGGGACCCCCTAATTTTTGCTCCATTCGGGTCTTTTGGCTTGGGTTTTTTGGTCTGTCTCTCTCTGTCTGTTCTTTTTGTCTAGTGATGTACTTACCATTTGACCTAGATTTGAATTTTGGCTAAGTCTGGAGGGCTTTCTGATGAATTAGGGTTTACATTCTTCAGACAACTTTGAGGTCAAATTGAGCTGGCTAGTTGAGTTCTGGGCTTAGCACTACTGTTAGGATGCTTCAAGTAGGCTCCCTTTGAATTTTCACTGAATTCCGACAATTTTCTATTTTTAGTAAGTGCCAATTTGGGGTTTGTTTTCTTGAGATTTTCAAATTCTGACAATTGCACTGCACTTAGAACGTTGTGAGCTACTTTCTTGCAAAATTTGAGTTGAAACGGACAACTTGCTATTTTTAGCAGTTCTGCCTTCGAGGGTCATTTTGAGGGTTCGCATGTTGGATTTTTAGATGCATGTCCGAAGATTCTTTGTGGGTTTTTCGAGACTTTTGTAGTGATATAGCATGCAAAACGAGATGATGACTTTCAATGATTCAAGCTTCAGTGGCTATTTTTAGGGTTTGCATGTGAGATTTCTCAGTGCATGTCTGCATAATCTTTTTGGGTTTTCTGAGAGCTTCGCAACGAGGTAACATGCAAGCAAAGTTGATCACTTTTCCGGAACTTGCTATTTTTAGCCAGCGCGTGCATGTTGATCATTTTTCTGGGTTTTTCAAGATCTCTCGGGCAGTGTGACATGCAAACTCATCCGGTAGCTAGTTGGTCACTTTTTCAGGCACTTACTATTTTTAGCAGGTTCACTTCGGTAGCTGCCCAACACTTTAGAATCACAAACCCGGTGACATGCAACATAAATGAACTTAAATGGATGTCATTTGAGGCACATGCAAGACGAATTAGGGTTTCTAGCTTCGGGACTCAAAATGAGGGGTCAAACGCCAGAATTTTCAAAAACCGGTGTATCCCATCAGGATTAACATCTTTCAAGGAACCCGTTGGTAAAATTTGAAGGCAATTGGAGCACTTACTATTTATAGTAAGCCACTTCCGAAACGGGCTATAAATAGTAGGTCAGTGCGAGGCACTAGTGTGAGCAGGTCAAGCAAATGATGAGGACCCCATGGCGTGAATTTCAAGTTAAATGGAGTTGCAGAGATTCAAAAATCAAGCACTTACTACTTTTAGCAGGCCTGTGCAAAGGAATTAGGGTTTCATAAAAAGTAGGGCGAAACATGACAATCACATAGAAGCAGTATCCAGTCATGATCGACATCCTTTAGGCAATCAACACACTAAGTTTGAGCTCATTTTGAGCAGTTACTATTTTTAGTATGTTGCTAAAAATAGCAAGTACAGGCAAGCATCAGACGCTAGCAGCTTAATCACATCATGAGGTTCAAGATAAAGTGAAATCAAGCCTTCTAGAGCTGGAAATCAGCTTGAAAAGAAAAAATTGAGGAACTTTCTAAAAATAGAAAGCTAGGGCAAGCTAGGGGCAACGTGAACAAACCACTCGAAATCGGACGAGAGCTTTGAAATTCATCCAGGTTTGATAAAATGAAAGCCCACACATGAAAATGCGCCCTTGAAACTGAAGCCTGATGGGAAAATTTTCTAAGTATCACAAATTTGAAGCTTGATGCCTCATATGCGCCCAAGAACAAGCTGGAGGATAAAGATTTGTCTAAGGCATCAAGATTTGAAGCTACCCATGTGAAATGCGCCTCACCTTGCATGAAGACTTGAAATTTTTTCTAAGTTATCAAAACTTGAAGCTACCCATGTCAAATGCGCCCTTGCTAGCTGGAAGTAAGGTGAAAATTTGACTAAGGCACGAAAATTTGAAGTACACCCCTCCATATGTGCCTTGAAGAGAAGAGAGGGTAGAAATTTCACTGTGTTGTAAACTTGGAGTAGCCCCCTATTGACGTGGTTTTTGCGACTACACCAACACAGAATAAAGTTGCCAACGGCTACTCTATCCTCTCTTGAACAAAGTTTCCTGCATGCTAAGATTGCGAGATAGATCATACATTTAACTCCAAGGTTCCTTCAATGCGAATAGTCTCAGTTGGCTTGATGTGATTTTGCTGGTATTTCAAGGGGACTTACACAATTGTTCGACAGTTGACAGCAGACAGCGGACTAAGGGTTTTCGTGTAATTCAAATGATTTGGCAAGTGAGCACAAGTTTCCTAATCCTAACCAGAAATGAACTGAAATTAAATGAGTGTAGGGCCTAAGAAGTTTATGTTCTACTCTAAGGCGTAGGGCATGGTGATCAATTCTTACAGACTTCAACCAGGCCTTGCTTTGCCTCACTTCGGACAGCTTCCACAAAACTGGTGCAATCTTCAGAGGAGTGGCGAAAGGTGTTCAAATTTTAACTCGACATGCAAGTACCATCAAGATGATGCATACAAACACGTGAATCACAATCGAAGTTAAGTTTGAGAAGTAAATCCAATTGACCACACAGGGCGAACCAACCATCAGCGAGCCCGCTAGTGGTATGGACGAGCGAAGTCTTGTTCAAATCGAGCACCACATTCCACAATTACTAAGTACTTGCATGAAATGAAATCTACTTTACTTTAAGCTACTTCAAGATGCTACGTGAATTGGAAGGACGAAGAAGCCTCAACAACTACTCATAACAAAGAAGAAATCACCATCAATGAAAATTCTTTTATTATGAAAGCATTCATGACAACTTCTTACAAAGTATTCAAAGGGAAGACTTTCCTTCCTCTTCAATCTAAACTATCAAACTATTCTACTTTCTACTCTATCAATTTCTCTCTACTCCTCTGCTATCCTAACTCTGATATAATTCTAATGAGATACAAATGAGGGGGGATGCCCCTTTTATAGCTGGCCAAGTCCAACAGACGGCTCAGATTACAATCGGCTGGATGGCCAAGATTGTGCCACCTCAGCCCTAAACAAGATTCACCCTAAAAACCGCCACCAAGAGGAGTGGGATAATAAATGAGCCATAATGTCCATCATCCTTCTAGAAGATTCCATCTTTGAAATGCGTTCACACTGTTCTTGATCTTCTTCTTGACGTTGTTCTTCAACTTTGCTCGAGCTTCCATTCTTTTCTCCATCTTGAGTTTTGAAAACATTTCTTCTTTGTCACTAAGTCTCTAACACTTAGCCATTTTCTTGCAACTTTTTCTTCCTTCGAGGTTGAGATGTCATCTTGAATTACTTGCTTCATCACTTTAAGTCACCACCGCTTGGTCTCGACGTTCCTCCTGCAAAACAAGCAAGGAGAAGATTATTAGAACACTTCATAAAAAACTTAGCCTACTTACCTGATTTTCAAGTTTTAACTTCCAAGGGTTCATCGTCTTCACTAGCCAACTTTGCGTTCAAATTCTTCATGCCTTAGCCAATTTCCAACCCATTTTGTATTTTTCCTGGCGCACTTCACTCTGATATTTCATCCAACTCAGACTCGAGAAAAAAAATTTCATCAGGAATTTGATCAAAAATTATCTAGGCACCCAACTTCAAATTCATCCGCCAAGGCATTTTATCTTCACAAACATTTCTTTCCTCGCCTTAGAAAATTTCTCAAATTTTCCTTAGGAAATTCATCAACCTGGTGCCCATCAAAATATTCACCTCGGAAGGCTTTGGCAAAGCGTGGAAGACTTTGAAATCAACTTCTCATCGAAGATCTTCAATACCCAGAAGAAAATTTTCTTCAGAACGCGTCGAACTCATGGGTGTACAACGAATGGGTTCATTTGATTTTCTTGGCTTTCAACCTTGGAAAAAAAATAATTTTTCATGAAATTTAATCCATTCTTCACATCTGTGAACATTTCCTGCTCTGACTTGGAATTTCTTTTTTTTATCAATCCTGCAATGCCAACATCCTCTGACTTCATCACTAGCGAATTTATCCATGTTCAAGAAAATTTTATCACCTCAGAGTCTAGGCGTATTTTCTTAAGGAAGAAAATATTTTGTGCCTTAGAAAATTTTTGAATCTTTTAGCATTTTGAAAATTTTGCCTTGGGAATTTTTTTTTTAAATGCCTTGGGCGCAATTATATGCCATGGAGAACATTTTCCTTTTAAACTTCCAACGCCTAGCATATTTAAATTCCCACGCCTTAGCAATATTCTTCATCTCCACTTTCAACGCCTAGGTAATGTTTTACCTCCTCCTTTACCTTGTTTACCACCTTACACTCACCTTTACTCACTTCAACTTGGGCGCATATTAGCATGTGTGAAGGATTAACATTTACCACGCCTTCTTGTGACCTTTCATCTCCCTCATTTTTGTCTTTACATGCCCTTACTTGGGCGCATTTGAGCATGCATGAAGGATAAACTTTTCAAATGCCATCTTGCTTTGTTGACTCTTGACTTTCTTTGTTTTGTCTTCACATGGCCTCTTTTGGGCGCATTTTGGCATGAGAGGAGGACGAGTTTCTAACTTAGAAACTTTTAGCATTTTGCTTGCATGTGAGGGGCGCATTTTGGCATAGGTGATGGATAAACTTTGTTGACCTCCTTGACTTTCTTGGGCGCATATTATACTTGATGAAGGATGGGCGCAAATGGAGGGTGGTGGAGGATATCTTTTTCCTTAGAATATTTTGCATGTCATGATTGGATGTGGGCACATTTAGCTATGTGTGAGGGATAAACTCAACACTTAGAAATTTTTCAAACATCACTACTTTGCATGAGGGCACATTTTGCCATAGGTGATGGATGAAACTTTTACTTAGAAAATTTTATGTCTCTTCATCCTTGAGGGCGCATTTAGACAAGGCAGGAGGATGTCTCTTCATCCTTGAGGGCGCATTTAGACAAGGCAGGAGGATGAAACTTGTGCCTTAGAAATTTTTTATGCTTCACTAGCTCTTCCTTGGGCGCATTTTAGCTAGGCAGGAGGATGAAACGCCTTTTGGAATTTTTTTATTTTATTTTTTGCATGCATGCATGACTTGAGGTGGGTGCATTTTCAAGGTGGAGGTGGATGAAGTTTAACACTTACCCATTTTTCCTGTCTTTGCCAGCTTTTTCATACCTTACTATAAATAGTAAGTCCTTTAATTTTCACACTTCAGAAGCTCAGATTGCCTTGAAATTTTTAACACTGGATCCTCACGACTTCATCAACCTGTTGACACTGCTATTTCGGGTTGGCCTGCTATTTTTAGCCCATTTCTGAAGGTGGTTTGCTATTTATAGTAATTGTCTGCTTCTGATACCTCCACAACTCCGTTTGATTTGAAATTTGAATGACGTGCTCCTCACCACGTGACTTGCCTGTTGACATCGGCGCCTGTTGCTGACTTTCTATTTTTAGCCTGTTTCCAAAATGACTTACTATAAATAGTAAGTGTTCCGTTTGCCTTCAAATTTTACCAGCAGATGGCTTGGAAGATGCTAATCGTGGTGGTATACACCGGTTTTTGAAAATTCTGACCTTTTACGCCTCTTTTTGGGTCCCGAAGTTGGAAACCCTAATTCATCTTGCATGCATATCAAATGACCTTTGTTTGTCCTCGTTTCTGTTGCATTGCGATCAGTTTGTGATTCTGAAGTGCTGGGAAGCGGCTGTCGGGATGCATCTGCTAAAAATAGTAAGTTCCTGAATAAGTGATTATCTCCGTTTGCATGTCACATCATTGTGAAGCTCTTGAAAAACCCACAAAGAATCTCCAGACATGCAAAGAAAACCCTGACATGCAAATCCTAAAAATAGCCTTTGAAGGCTGAATTCTGAAAGTTGTTATCTCACTTTGCATGTTACACCATCGTGAAGGTCTCTGAAAACCCAGAAGGGATCTCTAGACATGCGTTGAAAAATTCTGCATCCAAGCCTTGAAATTTGCTCTAGATGCTGAACTGCTAAAAATAGAAAGTCGTCCATTTCAGCTCAAATTTTGCCATTGAGTAGCCTAATGTGTTCTAAATGCGGCGTGACTATTGAAACCTCAAAAATGTTGAAGGAAACGCCCTGAATTGCATACTTACTAAAAATAGTAAGTTGCCAGAATCTGATGAAATTTAGCTGAGAGTCTACTGGAAGCATACTGACAGCAACATTAGTCTTTGTTTTCAATTTATTCACCTCATTTGACCTCAAATTGACCAAGAAAGTGCAAACCCTAATTCTCAGACTTGGCCAAATTTCACAATTAAGCTTAATGACGGGCACAATCCTCGAAAGGCAGACATCAGAAGAGGGAGAGAGAGAGAGAGAAAAAACAAAGCCAAAAAAAAAAAAGAGACCAGAATGGAGCAAAAATTAGGGGTCCCCATCTTGAATGGGGCGATGTGTGAAAAGGTCACAACACCCCCCTCATTTGTGCCTTGACTAGTAGGAGAACTTGGAAAATGTCTAAGTGATTTAAATTTGAAGCTCAAGGCCTCATATGCGCCCAACTAGGATAAAGTGATTAAAAGATTTCTAAGGCAATGAAATTAAAAGTCTAAGGGCTGATATGCGCCTAAGGGTTGAATGGGAGGTTTGATATTTGCTAAGTGTTGCCAACTAAAAGCTTGACCCTCTATTTGCGCCCAAGGAGAAGAGAAGCTTGGAAAATTTTCTAAGTGTGAAAAAGTTGAAGTAGAGAGGATCATTTGCGCCCAAGGAGAGAAGAAGATGGCTGAAAAGTTTTTAAGTATGTGTTATCACGGAATCTAGCAGCGCTCGTTCCACGGATAACCCCCCTACGAAACTTGTCCGTTTCCTAGAATTCGTGAAGTTCAAGTACGCATAACGAAGTGACTTTCAAGCCACCTCGAAATGCGTTCCAAAGCCTCGAATAGTCAATTCGAGCATCCCCCTATATTCACCTCGCGAAGACCTTCGAAACGAGCCCCTTTGCGAAGTCTCACTGTTCGTACTTAGCAAATTGCGAAAAATGCAGTTGCACTAAAAAAGTGCGCTCCTGCTCTCAAGCCAAAATTTGGCTAAGTATGAAAAGTGCAGGGGCGCTAATTTTTAGCGCCCTTGCATGAAAGTGAAATCTCTGAAAATGTAATAGCGCTAAAAAAGTGCACTATTACACTTTTTCTTGACACTTAAACCTTTTTCTGGCCCTGGCACGTTTCTTCATGATTTTCGCATTTTTCGTCAATCGTGCCACTTTTCGTGCCTAAATTTATTGCTCGACTTGAGTTAGGTTTTCGATTTTCCCTTTTACTTAAAAGTGTTTTAGTTTCCTTTTTCATTGTTTATGATCTTTGTTCTTCCTCTCTTCATGCTGGGCGAGTTCTCCTTAAACTGCAATCACGTTTTTTGGAAATTCGAAGTCCCTCTCCAGCTTCTTCGCGTTTACATCTTGGTAAGTCGTTATCCTCGCTTTCTCTTTATTCTCCATTCGTTTTTGTACATATCTGAAGATTTACATATGCATTTTTATGAATCTCTGTCTCCTCTCACGTGTTTCGCCATTCCCACGCATTACTTTCTCTTCATTCGCGTTTTTGGTCTTGCGTATACTTCCTTTCCATGGCGTTTTTGTGTGTCATTCGTGTTTCTTGCTCTCGTGTTTTTCATTTACCCTCACGCGATGGAACTCTTACGTTTTGTTTCCAAAACCCACGCATTTTTCTTTCTTCTTCATAACGTTTTCAAATGGCATTCTCCTCTTCCTCGCGCGTCCTTCTTTCTATGCATTCCACTCCAATGTTTTTATGTTAGCTTCTTTCTTTGTCGCCCTTTCAATCACGTCTTGGCACAAGCACATTGAAGAAACTCTTGTTTTGTAAGATGGTTTCCTTGGCTCTTATCCACATTTGCGATGTTTGTGATGGCAATGAAACGAATTTTAGTTGCAACTCCATTCAAAGAAAAACAAATTTTGACTTCAAAGCGTTCCATGTTACAAGAAAATGACAAAGCGCCGTTTTCATTCACCATTACATCCGTTTTCCAAAATCATGTCTCAGATGCAGAAGCACTGAATTTTAGCGCCCTGTCATTTTGAAATATAAACTAACTGTGAAAAGTGCAGGAGCGCTATTTTTCAGCGCCTCTGCATCAAAGACTGAAATTTCCAAAAATGTAAGGGCGTTGAATTTTAGCGCCCTTACACTTTTTACAATTTTTTCCAGATGAACTTCAAACTCGCCTGATTTACTCCTGAACTTCTTTCCTTCCATTTTGTGCATAGTTTTGCGTGCCTTGTCATCCGCTCCACGCTTTCCCATCATCGTTGCTCGTTTCGCGCATCCCCATGCTACCTAACGACTAATGTTGTTCTGGCTCAACACCTTGCAGTCTCTTTTCAAAGATCTTCAAAGTCTGAGTGATCAAAGTTGCAGTTGTTCTTGATGATTGTCGGTAAACCTCCGTCTTCTTCAAGAGCAAAGCCAGAATGAAGTATAAATATCAAGGTGTCCATCCGCCGACCGTAGTGGTCTCCAAGGTGGAAGAAATAAAGGACACAGAGGTTGGCCATCAAGACTTGGTTGATTTTGCGAAGCAAATAGAGACGAAGCCTCTTCCTGATCTAATGAGAGCAATTGTACACAGTAACTTGCATTTGGTAGCAATGTTCCCTACAGCTGCACATAATACGGAGTTTGTTCTTCAGGTGGCGTCTCACTACATCAGAGAAAGTAGAAGTGTGATCGATTCTTCTGGGCACGAGATTCTGAGACTCGACCCTGATTTCTTTGACATTGTGTTTAAGGTTCCTCAAATGGAAAAATACATTAATATTTCTATACAAAAAGCACAAGAGGTCTTTGACGCTGATCCCAACAAGGCTAAAAACCTGATAAATGCTCAATGGTTAAAGAAGCCTAGACCATCTATTTCCAGATGGCCAAAGGGACTCCTGCGAAGCAATTTCAAAGATGATGTCAAAGATATGTGTTGGCGTAAAATCTAACACCTCTGGAGTGCAGGTTTGTACGGACAGCTATGTACACTACGCAATGAGTGCTCTTCAAATTAGGAGGGGAAGCTCCCTCGTTGTGCTGGAATGCATGGAAAAGAAAAGTAGTCTAAGTCCTATCTTTTTGTTCTCAGCTGGAAGAGGCACAAGGTTAAGAAAACCAAGAACGTTGCAGCTAAGGATTTTCTGGTTTCGCAGATCATTAACTACAACTAAGCTATCTACTTTAAATCTATCCAATTTCCTCAAGAAAACAGAGCATGAGGAAATGGAGCAGGGTTTGACTATTAGACGATAAACGTGTATAGATTCTCTACTTGAAGGCAAGGTGGCGCATCTATCAGCTCAATCTAGACAAGTTTATTGGGTACAAAACAGATTTAAGAATTTACTATGACAATCTTATGAAACCCTATGTGGCATAACATTTGATCAGAATAGTAAAGACTCGCAAAACAGATTTATCATCACAATCTTATGAAACCCTATGTGGCATAACACTCGATTAAAATGATAAAAGATTCACAAAACAGATTTATCTAAACTAAGGGAAGGATTTACCATGACAATCTTATGAAACCCTATGTGGCATAACACTTGATCAAAATAGTAAAGACTTCACAACACGAATTTATCATCACAATCTCACGAAACCCTATGTGGCATAACACTCGATTATAATGATAAAAGATTCGCAAGACAGATTTATCATCACAATCTCTTGAAACCCTATGTGGCATAACAATTGATCACAATGGTAAAGATACACAAAACAGATTTATCATCACAACCTCTTGAAACCCTATGTGGCATAACAATTGATCATAATGGTAAAGATGCACAAAACAGAAAGAATTCGCCATTACAATTGCATGAAACCCTATGTGGCATAACAATTAATCGTAATAGCGAAGACACATGAACAAATACCAAAAGAGCAAT
Source organism: Sequoia sempervirens (assembly GCA_007258455.2). Classification (NCBI taxonomy): domain Eukaryota; kingdom Viridiplantae; phylum Streptophyta; class Pinopsida; order Cupressales; family Cupressaceae; genus Sequoia; species Sequoia sempervirens. The sequence continues at coordinate 136,371 of VDFB02252204.1, forward strand.
ATTAAGGGCAAGGTAGGCGCAACATATATTTCTCTCTCAAGCAAAAGTTAATTACAAATGAGCAAAAGCTCTTATTTATATACATCAAGGTGTAGGGAACCCTAAAATCACCTTGAGTCATCTACAGTCTTGCAATGCATGCAAGTTTGCTGCCAAACCCTAATGAAGAAAACTATAGTTAACTGGAAGCTACTGTCAGTTAACCGAAACAACTAACCTAAATGGACCATGTGCAAGCATGCACGTCCTTATTTAAAGCAAAGTTAACTGGACACTACCTTCAGTTAACTGGAAACCCTAACCCTAACTCTTGTGATGATAATTCCAAGGACGAGATAAGCATGTGTTAAGTCAGCAAGTAAACTCAAGACTGAAAGTCGAGTTAACTGCTGCTCGGACTCAACCCTCGAAATTAACTGCAGGTTCCAACTGGCAGATCACTCCATGTCATCTCGGTCTAACACTTCGACCAAGAACTCATCAATCTCTATGTCATCTGGCACTTTGATGCTGCTCAAAACAACAGTCTGTTTCTTTAGTTCTTTGCCACTTTCTGTAATCGTATGCATGCCATCTTTACAATCTTCAGTCGCCTTTTTGAAACTGGCTACAATCACTGAAATGTGATCCAAAATCTCCATCAAGATATCACGAACATGCTTCTGGAACTTAGTTTGCACAACCTCGAGATCAGCGTAGGTACCATCTTCATGAAGATAATGGCACAGGATTTGAGCGACTTTGGCGGCTCCGTAAATGGAGTAATCTCTGTTCCTTTTGCAACTTAACGCTTCATTGTCAGCGGCTCTGATGAAAACCTAAATTAAGACCGATTTGTTCTTGAATTCAGTCTAGTTGAACCGCCTTCTGAAAAACTTGCCCGTTGACTGTGAACATGGCTATGTTCTGACAACCTTCTCGGAAAGCTAAAATGGCTCCTAGTGAGGCTAAAAATAGCTTGTCGGAGGATAATTTTCACCAAAAATTCTGAGACATGGGTTTTGTATAGAAAAGGATTCTAAGACAACCCACTACGTCAGAATTGCGAAAACACATCGTTTAGCTTGACATGCAAAGATTCTTCAGTCGAGAATTGTAGGGGTTTTTAGAGCTTCTCGGGGCAATTTTCCTTGAGAAAACCTGGAACATGGGTTTTGTGCACAATGGAATTCTGAACAAACCCAGATGATGTAATTTTCAAAAAGATGTGATTTTAACCCACATGCAAAGAAATCTTCGGAAAAAAGCACAGAGCTTCAGAATGAAGGCTGCGGGGCAATTTTCTCAAAAAAATCTAAGACGTGGGTTTTGCTGCAAATACTGAAGTATGCGAACCCAGATGATCAAACTCTGAAAATACGTTGAATTTCTTTGACATGTGAAGAAAGTACCTAAGATGAGAAATAGAAGAAATAAGACAGAAGATAGAAAATTTTGCTTGTTTGCTTCTGAAAAACCCGCCAACCTCTTCTTTGGAACTTGATGAAACCTGCATGCAAAGTGAAAATAAAGTCTGGAATCTTCTTCCTCTGCACAATCTGAATTCGTTGCTACGAAGAACGCTGAATTCTGACACCTGTAGCACCTTTAGCTTGCTGCTCGCTCAAGAAGAATGTAGACTTCAGAGCTCAAGATGATGAAATAATGGATGCCAATGCCTGAATAAATAGATTTTCATCTTTGAAATTCGCATAAAGCATCAAATCCATGAAAAGTGCGCTTGGCTTGTGATTGGACCCCAACTTAGTTAACTGAAACAAAGATAAGCTAAATAAGGCGTCATGCTTTAGGGTTTTCCCTTTTCAATCTCCAGTTAACAAATTCATGCGAATTTGACTTTAGTTGACAATTCTTGTTGAATTCGCCATCTTCACACTTGCTTTAAATTCACAATTTAGAACTAAAGCGTCCCTTTTGAGAACTCCAGTTGACAATCTTTGTTGAAATGAATTCGCCAATTTCATGCTTTAAATCTAAAAATAGCAACCCTTTCAAGACTTTAGTTGACATTCAAGAAGTGAATGCGCCAACTTCATACTTATGCTTCAATTCTAAAAATAGCAACCCTTTTGGAACTTCAGTTGACAATCAAAGGAATTCGCCATATTTCATGCAATAAATATTCCAAATATAGCGACCCTTTCATGGCTTCAGTTGGCCTTCAAGAAGTGCATGCGCCAACTTCACATGCTAAAAATAACAACCCTTTTGAAACTTAAGTTATCACTCTTTGTAAAATGCGTAGCTTCACAAAACTATGCTTCATCAATAAAATTCTAAATATGGCGACCCTTTTGATAAGTGAAGTTAACATTCAAATGCGCCATACTTCACTAATTTATGCTTCACAATCATGCCGTCCCTTCTTGAACTTTAGTTAACACTCAATGAAGCGCCATCTTCACAGAAACTTCACAATTGCAACCAAATTTGACATGCATGTGAACTCAAGTTGACTTTCAAGAATAATCTTCAGTTAAGTGAACATGCAATCAAGTTAACTCAACATGCAAGGTTGTTAACTGAACATGCAAACTAGTTAACTTGACATGCAAACTGAAAAATCACTCGACATGCCAATATATGAACTGAAGATGACAACCCAGAAAACGTTCAGTCTAACTGCAGTCAGAACTCCAGTTAGGGCGCACTTGTCAACTCATTTCGAAAACTCAACTTTAACCTCTTAAGGCAAATTCTAGACTTAGCCAATTTTCATGAAAATTTGGATTTGAACGTCTCTCGGGACCTCTGTTCATCCTCTGACGTTGGCTGACTGACTCCATCGATTGGCTGGCTGACAGGTGCATCGCAGAGCAGGACAAAAACTAATCAAAAGGTATCTTGAGACTGGAAACCATAAAACTAACAACTTAAGGCTCAAAAATCCAAGCGCCTTTTTCAAAAGTTGCGCTTTTTCTCAGACTTAGTCAAATTTTGACATCTGCATCTCGAACGAAGGGAAAAATAAATCCTTCATAACTTCTGATTTATCAACTTTCAGGACTGGATCTCAGGTTCACTGCGAAGCTGACCTCATTCTGTACAACAGCTGCAAAGGCACATTTCCCAAGAAAACGTCTAAGGGGTGAAAAACAAGGGCACCTTTTTGAAAAGTTGCTCTTTTCATTCCAAACTTAGCCATTTCTGGAAATGATCAAAATAATATAAAAACTTCAACTGCAAGCTGCTGAGACATCTTCTGATTTGACGGAGATAGGCAACAGAAAGCTGAACGTAACACGGACAAATTGAATATCTGAAATCACCAAAAAGAAGGCATTAAAGGCTTGAAAAGCTCAGGCGCTTTTCTCAAAATGTGCTTTTTACTAGTGTTAGCTAATTCTTGCTTTCGCCTCGTTTTGCACTGTATCTTCCGTAACTTGAACAAAACAGGTCCGTTTGACAAACTTGATAGCTCACTGCGAAGTTGACGTGATGCCGGATAAAAGTCTGTTGGAGGTTACAAACCCTAAAAACAAGATCTGGGCCCCTAAAAGATAGGGCGCCCATTTGAAAATGTGCTCCCTTCTCCAGAGAGAATTTTGATGTTTTTCCTTCAGATTTTCATTTTTCTTAAATCTCTTCAGTAACAGACTGACATGACACTAACACCAACTCCATATTTGAAAAGCCCAAAAACGACCTTCTGACATCAGTTTAACAAGACTAAGACTCAATTAAGCAAAATGCCTTAGTGAAGCAAAAATTTTGGTTTTGGGTACAACAATATGATTACATTTTTAAGCAGAGTGAAAGGCTTGCCAGAATCGTCCACTTTTCACGATTGGATGTATGAATACATCAGGATTATAAGAAGACAAAAGGTGCACATTGACCAAGGCAAACAGATCAGTGATGAAATACATGAGCAGCTGATCAATGCTCCTTCCACATTGAAATTCTATATGACTTCTTACCTGGTGTACGCGGCGGCTGTAATGAGACAATTCCCAGGTCTATCTACAAAAGGGAATCGGATGATGGTACCTGTTTACAGATTTTTCTATCAACTTGAGCTGAAGGAAAGCTTTCATCACTTCAGGCGGGTCACAGATGCTTTCTTCGCACCTTTGCTTTTCAATTTTGATCCAGCTCTTGAAAGAAGGAGGGTATCTGATGAAGCTTATAAGGTGGTAAGTAAAGTTGGATGCCTATTTCTTCAATTCCCAACTTTTACTTACTTGAGAGTAGGGTGCTACACTGGTTGTCCCTACATGCTGCCACGTTATCCTTCGGATAAATAGGTTCTCATGGAAACATGCAGACAATTGATTTCAGTGCAAAAGGAACGAAGAAGCAACCACAAGCGTGGATTCAAGTTCCCACTGACCATTGGCCGATATACTATCCCAACTGCACAAAAGGCTAAGTCTGTTTATGCTGAAATGTAGATCATGACAATCAAGACCTACAGGTATAGGTTTGATTTTGATTACCGAGATGTCAGAAAAAAATTACAAAAGGATCATCATCACAAGTACCGTTTTGAAGACATCTGGGCTGATTGCAGAGATGAAGAAGCCATTCGCAAAATGGATTATTGCAAGTTGACTGTTCAGCAGATCAGAGACCTTGATATTGCTGACCTACCAGAGGATTTTGCAGATCTTGGTGATATCATGAATGCTGTCTATGATGAGCAAGGAATTGCTAAAAGGCCGTTGCCTGCAATTCAATGGTCTAGGAAAGAAATTACCAGCATGAGAGAGAGATTGAAGCCAATCCTAGCCAACAATGCATAATGGTTACATAAGCATGGTTATGAAATGAAAAGTTTCAGAACAGATTCGGAAGGAGAAGAATCCGAAGCAGAAGCTCGCCAACAGCAAGAACTTCGCGACAAAAATAAATCAGCGGTTGTTCCCACTTCTTCCCGAAGAGGTCCCAGGATCAAGTTTACTGTTGGCAAGAAAGATACCTAGTCCGTCCCAGAGACAGAAACCACGAAATCCAATCCATCTCGCTCTAAAGGTAAAAAGTCTATTCCAGAGGAGGTAGATTCCGATGAAGAAGGAACTTCAAGTGATCAATCCGCTGAAGATGAAGATTCAACAGAAGCAGACTCCGATGCAAAAGAGGTTTCTGAAAGCAGGCAAGAGTCTGAAGAAGATTCTGAAGAAGAATCTGAAGGTGATTCTCAAGGTGAACTAGAATTGGAGAGACAAGAGGGTGATCAACAGGAATCTGGGCATGATCAAGAAAGAACTACTTCTCCTCCTGAGAATGAAGTTGAGTAAATTCCTAGAACGTCATCGCCTGTGATTTCCAATTTTCCTCATACCCCTCCAAATTCAAGAACTCCTCCACCTCCTGTTCCCTCATCACCTATTCCTACCACATGCATTCTTGCAGTTGAGATATCCACTATTCCTGCAGCATCAACCCCGCTTGATACTCCCTCAGTGACAAGCATTCATACGGTTGATATACTGTCAAGCCCTCCGTCGTCCATTCCTAGCCTGTTTTCACCAACATATGATCACTTCTGAGAATGAATTCAATCGTTTCATGAATGAGTCAATGCGTGATCAGCTCAATGTGCAAACTACAAGAGCAATGATGATAGACACTTCTCTTATTGTCACAATACCCATGGTAACTTCAGATGTGACAATAACTTCAGAGGTGGCGATGATAACTGAATTGATAGTGAATCCAGAAGCTCACCCCTCCTTTCTTCCCCCTTGGCTAATATCTCAAGTGTCGAAGTGGAAGAAGCAAATGATCTCTCCGGAAGAGCTCGACCTCGAAGAGATAGTCCTTCCAAAGGCTAAAGGGAAGAAAAAGGCAAAAGTATACTCAAGGCTGAACGTTGATAAGTCTAGCCACAAGTATGCAGAGATTGGCATACCACCGCATGAAGAAGGTGATGTCAATATGGAAGACTACGCGGTGACAAAAGTCCAGCTTGGCAAGGTTACCAATGAAAGTGCAAAGGCCGATGCGCAAGTGACATTGGATATCTTGGCTGGAAGACTGGATAAAGTAGAGCAAGCTCGCAATATGTACAAACAGAGGGTAGAGCATTATGCCACTGTTGTAAAAAGACTTGCAGGATCTCCAACTAATGCACAACCGCTGATAGTGGTAAGTATTGAAGACCCAGCTGTCAAGAAAGTTGAGAAGTTCGCCTCCAAAGGCAAAGTGTTGTATGATTTTGTTGAGAAGATCATTGAACACGGATCTCAGATCATAATTGCTGCGGACGAGAAAACTACCTTGTTAGCCAAGCTCACCATAGAGCTTGATAAAGAGAAAAGTGTACTTTCCCAGGAGTGCAAAGACATGGAGAAATGCCTGTTGTTATGGTCAGAGATGAAACAAGTAAAGCTCAGTAAATTGGTGGAAGTTGGGGTAATTCCTGACAAAGAAAAGTTTGTTGAGGTAAGAGAATCCTTGAAACATCGAATTCAAGTAATTCGATCTCTTATGGAAGATCTCCACCAAGTACAAGAAGATGTCAAAGGACATCGTGTTATTCTTGAGAAAGGTATCAAAGAGTTGCCCGGTCAACTTCTTGAGGAGAATCGTATCTTCTTGCCGGCCACAAAAATATCTCAGATCTTCAAAGAAGCCATCATGAAATTGATTGACAGTTCAGACTTTTCAGAAGCCTCACTGAACGTCATTTGTGATACAAGGCTCACATTGGATAACTTGAAAACACATCTTGACAGGTGCAAGAAGGTTCACTCATCTGCCATGAGATCGATCACGAGAATTCACACCATTGTGGATTACACCGTTGGTCCAGATGAGAAGTTTGTACAAGAGACCAGGAAGAAATATGAAGACTTCCGCGCCCAAGGCAAAGAAACATGAAGAAGCTTCCTATTCTCCAGTGTTAGACATTTCCGGTGCATCCCTTTATGCATCTTGTAAATATTTCCTGACATCTGATATGTCTTTTTGTAAATTGTAATTACACCAAGTTCGAAGATGTAATCTTTTGAAAACAAATTACACTTTGATTTTGGTCAAAGTTAGGTGAGATCTCCTAAAATCGCTCACCTAACTTTCCTTAATTTCCTCAATTAGTTTCCTAATTTTGCTCATCCCTCTTTCTATATAATGTGAGGGATTTTCATTGTAAAGTTCATCCTTTAGTATTTTGCAACGAAGTGCTGCCCTTTTTGAAGCAGAATTGTGAAACTTTGCGTTCATACTTTGTGAATGAAATTTGATCAATAAAGAAGAGGATTGCAAACCAGACTTTGTGTTGGATTCGATAATCTTACAAATTGATCTTATTTGGTGGTGATTAGGTGATGGAATCTGAAGGACTCTAAGTAATTTATGTAAACTTTGCGTTGCATCTATTATTTAGATTTGCATTTGTGTTTTTGTTTATCTTTCGGTTGAATAATCTACAAGACTTTGTGCTTGTAATTGTTCATGCTCTTTGATAATTTGGTTGGATGATCTACAAGACTTTGTGCTTGTAATTGTTCATGTTGTTCGAGGAATTGCTGCGTCTAAGAAGACTTTGTGCTTCTAACGTGACAAATGATATATTTTTCACAAATCCACCATTGAAAAAGCTACGGAACGACTTTGTGCCTTCGTGAGCTTTCCCTTTTACTTTATTTGTTTATTGTTAAATTACTTCTGGTATCTCTACGCTTTGCTTTGACAAGATAGAGGTATTGGTATTATTGATAGTTGATTGTTTAAAGTTGTTAAGAATCGTGAACTTCCAACAGTGAAGCATTGTGAACATCTTCTCTGAAAAAAGAGAGAAGGATGAATGTAACACACCCCCCCCACTTCGTAAGTTTTGTGTACATTTTGTAATTACTTGTTTGTTTTACTATCGCTTCTGTCAGCAGTAAGAAGGGCACCTCCCCTTTCCGAGAGGAGAGATTTACATCTCACATAGCTGTGGCTGAAGTCCAAGTTGTGTAATCTATCGAAAAGCTGATTACATAATTTTCACCCAACAGTATGAAAATTTGAAGACACCTTATTTGCACCCTTGACTTGGAAATCCTCTAAGGCATGAAAATTGAAAGTTGAAGACCTTGTATGCGCCCAAGAACTTGTGAAGAGGCTAGAAAGTTTCTAAGTGTTGCACATTAAAAGCTCCCTACCCCAAATGCACCCAGCCAAGGAGAGGCATGTGGAAATCTTTTCAAGAGTTAAAAAGTGAAAGCTTGAGGGCCGAAATGTGCCCAACTTTGAAGGAGTTAAGTTGAGAATTTTCTAAGGCATGTAAAGTGGAAGTTCACCCTTCTAAATGCGCCTCAGCTTGAAGGAGGAGATGGGAGAAATATTCTAAGGCTAGATAAAATTGAAAGTACAAGACTCCAAATGTGCCCTTGAGGAGAAAGTGATTAAAAGTTTCTAAGGCGTTGAAACTTGGAGTTGCACCCAGCAAATGCGCCCTTGCTAGAAAATTTTTAAGTATTGGAAATTGAAAGCTTGAGGGCTCAAGTACGCCTAAGTGCCAAAGGGGGTAAATTGATAAATTTTCTAAGTCATTGAAATTAGAAGTAGCCCCCCTCTTATGCACCCAACATGGCAAGGAGTATGGAAATTTTTCTAAGGCAAGTAAAATAAAAGTCTAAAGTGTGAAATGCGCCAAGCTTGAGAAGTGAATTTGACAATTTATCTAAGGCATTTAAAATGGGAGTGGATCCCTCTAGGAGCGCCAAGTTGATGAATGAGTAATGAATTTTTTTAGGCGCTTGAAATAAATGTTTGATCTAGCAAATGCGCCAAGACTGGAGAAGTGAAGATTAAAGTGAGCCTTATTAAAAAATTATTTTTCCAAGGTTAAAGAAATTAGAAGTTCCCCTTTGTATCGACACATGATTTTTTTTAATATTTTTCTGAAGGGGGAAAATTTTGGGAAATAAAAAAAAAATGTTCTAAGGGGAAAATAATTACGCCTTGTGATTTTAAATGTTGGAGATTGCGATTGATGAAGCTTGAAGAAAGAAATATAATTTTTGGAAGGCGCTGGCAAAGGAAATAAAATTTTCTCAAGTGAAATAAAAAGGTGTTGACATTAAATTTTAGTAATAAATACGCCATTGTTCAAAGATGAATTTTTATGCTGGAGTAATTTTAATAAATTTCTCAAATATGCTTCAGTCAACTGAAAGTGACTTGCAGTCAAGGAGGGAAATTTTAATTTTCAAATGAGAAAGAATCTCCAATAATAGCAAATTTCTATGACGACTCTATGACAACTGAGAATATTCTCTCTTGAATTGGAAATTTTCTAAGTAGTGGGGGAGTGAATTAATGACAACAGCTAAACTGGGCGCCTTATTTCAGTTATATAAACTCTAAAGCTATTCTTTTTTCTTCACAAATTGCAGAGTTGATATTGTGAAAGAGCTGAAAGTGATTGTTGAGTGAGTGAGAAATTTCTGAAGTTGAGTAGATAATTTTTCTAAGTGTTGAAGTTGAGAGTGCTGAAGTTGAAGTAAGTGAGTGCTGAGAAGGAGAAAATTCTGAAGTAAGAGTGTTGGGCTTGATTTTTCGAAGTGCTGAAAGTGATATTGCTGCAAGTTGTTGAAGCTCGAAGTTTAAATTTCGGTGTTATAATTCTCGAGGTTTGGAGTTGGTAGTTTTAATGCTGAAGATTTTTATTTTTGAAGCTAACTCCACTTGCCAGCCATCTCGCAATAATTTTATTTTCTAAGTTGGAATTGTAATGTTTGAATTTTTATTTTGCAGATGGCTGAAATAAGAAGAGGAGATGCTGCCAGAACAAGCAAGGCTGCAGGTAGAGCTGGAAATGCTGAAGCAGGCAAGGAGAATGCCTGCAGGCAGGCGATAATCAAATAGTTGAAGAAGCCATTCATTCCTGAATCTAAGTTCGTGTCAAAGCTGGGAGGTTTGAATGATACCAATCTTGGTTCATTCAACCTCGAGGCTTTCAAAAGAAGAATATATGGGCAAGGTGGTTATCCTCCATCAGTGACTTTGCACATTATTGTGAGGAGTGGATTGTATGCAGTTGCTGGTTTTCCACCAACAATTCGATGTTCAGAGTTGATAATGGAATGTGCAAACTACTATAGGTCAGACCACCGAACAATTGTTTCTCTAGATGGCATGTTGCTGGCCAACTTCGCACCTGAAGCTATTGGCAAGGCGTTTGGGATTCTAGCTATGGACAGAATGTTGTACAAGTCTAAAGAGAGGGCTGATAAAATGTATGCCTCATCTTTTGATAAGTGTGCTAAGAGAATCAACACAGCATGGATGAGGAAGCCAAAGCCTCCTTGCACCAAGTTGCCAAAGCAGATTATTTTGGAGGAGTTGAAACAAGAATACTGTGATTTAATCATGACGCTCATCCAGGTGAATGGCAGCCCACAAGCGTATGCTTTTGAGCCTTGGATGTTCTTCTACATCAGCATGGTGGTGGAAGGAAAAGAATATGTGGATTAGGCGAAGATGATTAGCGACAACATTGATGAGCAATTTAGAAGCCTAAGGAGAACAAAGATGTTTTACATGAGCTCGTATGTCATTTATATGCTAGCTCGAATGACGAAGTATAAGGGGCTGACATACCAGGAGCCGATTGGATGTGGTTCTGGTCAATTCAAAATCCATGAAGCCTGCAGGCAGTTACATCTAACAAGTACCTCCAGCTTCAAAAGAGTGAACGATGCTTTCACTATGTATATTACAAGGACTCTTCAACAAAGAACGCAACAAAGAATATCCAAAGAGGCACAAAAGTTGATTGAAGAGTATGGGTTTTGGTTTGTCCAATTCCCGAAGTTCACGTATATAAGGCTATCTGGGTTCCATTCATATACCTACTGACTGCCAAGATACCCCACGGATAGGATGGTGATGCTTGAAGTGTCTAGGCAACTCATGGCCTATGACAAAATTATAAGGAAGAATAAGAAAGGAGGATTACACTTTCCTATTGTTATGGGAAATTCGCTTGAGGAGTGCCCTTCTTTGCAGGCAGCCAAGGAGGCGGAGGATGAGTTGCAATTTTATCACCTCACTTTACACACCAACCGACAGGATTTTGATCCTCAAAGGAAGATAGGAATTGTACAAGGTGAAGAATATAGGCACAAGGATCATTTAGAAGATTTTTAGGCAAATGCAGGGGGTGAAGCTGAAATCAGAAGGAGGATGTTCTCCAAATTGCCTCTGAAATTGATCAGAGAGTGTGAGGTTGTCCAAGTTCCGGATCAAGTAGATGAAGATGTCGGCATTACTCACCCAGATCATGAGTCAATAAAGGATGCGCCAATCCCGCCACCTGATTGGGCGGAGCCAAAAATCACAGACTTGGACACTTTGTCTATCACTGTCTTAACTTTCACAAGGAGCTGGGTGGATGGACACGTTCACAGACTTAAGAGAAGATCAATTGCCCTCACATGCAATCTCATGGGCGATCGAAGGCCATCGATGTCAATAAAGAAGAGGAAACAAATCGCCCAAGCTGCAGAGCCACAGCAGGAGGAAGAACCAATTCAGCCTGAACCTCAGAGGACGGAGGAGGCATCGCCTACACAGTTGTTGGCTCAATCTTCCAGCATCCAAGAAGTTTCAATGTTTGTAAATCAAAGGGTTGGAATCAATGAAGAGCAAGAAATGGGAGAATTCAACCAACCATCGCCTAGGGAGCCTGATAGTCAGAGCGCTAATGCTCCTGGGAATGCTGACCAGCCGGATGAAGGTGAAGAAACAAAAACGGACACTCGCTTTGATCGTGCACTCGAGGCAACCTTTGAGGATGAAGACATTACGGAGCCTGAAGTTAAGGGTCTTGAGGAAGATAGTCAGCATATGGAAATGGATGAGCCTCAACCGAATGTTGCTGAGGAAGAAATTCATGAAGTAGAAGCAACAGAGGAGCAACTGCTTATCGTCTATAGCGCTCAACAGGATGTCCCAAATTGGCTCACAAGTGCAATAAGGAGAGATCAGGAGGACGACACTGACCCAACAATAGAGATGGAAGAGCTCCTTAACAGAATAAGTGGGTCACCTAAAAGGAAGAGAGCCAGGAAGTACTCCAGGATGGAAACAAATGAGGCCGGCTCTCGCACTCTTCATGTTGCGATTCCGAGGGAAGAATGTGATCTAGGTGATGTAAAGCGTGAAAATTACACGGTCACTATAATTGAATTGGGGCGCCCTACTGGAGCACAAGTGATCGAGGAGGCTTAAAACTCCTTCCAAGCGCTGAAAGATAGGCTGCTTCGAAAAGGAGAAAAATATAAGAGGCTGAAAAGGGAGCATAAGGTGTTGGTTGGGTATGTGCAGCATCTAGCGTGTCCATGTGCTCAGGAGAACCCAACAGTGGAACTGCTAGCTGAGCTTCCACGGGAGTCAATCAGCGGGCTCGAAGAGATGAAGGCCATTCAAGAGGGAGATAAGTGGATTGGTGTTCGTGCTGAAGCTGAGAGATTCATTGTAGATCTTGTCTCCTCTTTCCAGCATGCTTCCAGCATCCTCTCCCGTATAGAGAACATTGAGCAGGCATGGGATGATACTCACATATTTCAGGATAAGACTATTCCACGCCTGGCTGCTCTGATGCGCATACCAATGCAGACTTTGGTTGAAGAAGGGGTGATTCAGGCAGGAGATCGATATGATTTTCCAGGCTAGTATTTTGCTGCATTCACTGGCCGAGGTTTCTTTGACACGGCAAGAACAAAGTCGGACAAGATCAAGAAGGCTATGGGAAATATTTATGAAGGCATCTTCAACACGCTGGAAGTATTATTCACGAAACGACTAACTCCTGAGGAGGTGACGGTAGATGGATTGAAGGGAAAATTGCAGCCATTCTTCTTTGAGATGAGAGCATTCACTCAGGTGGACTTTGAAAATATCTCCACGTTCTCAGCCATTATTCAAAGCACACAGGAATCCATTGAGGTCTGGAGAAAATCTTGCATCCAGCAGGAACAAACGATTGCTATCCTTGAGTACCAGCTCAATCTTACTCCGGCTATTTCCGAACAAGAAGTTGATGCAGTGCTGGCTCGGTTTGTTGCTTATGCTGTCAGAGAGAAGAACAATGGGAACAGGATCCTGGACGAGAATCTTCTAGAAGGATAGTGGGCATTAATTGCCCATAGTGGTCAAAGGAGGAATCTGCCATTTTTGTGCTCATTAATTGCGCCACTCCACCTTCTGGCGGTTTTTAGGGCAGAATCTAGTCTAGGGTTGATGTGGCTCAATCTGAGCCGCCCATTGTAATTTAATCTGGACCGTCTATTGAGATTGGCCAGCCGTATAAAGGGCGACTCCCCTCATTTGTACATCATTAGACTAGAGAATAGACATTTTGATAGAGCATAGAGAGACAGTTTAGAGTTAGCATAATTTCATTGCATAGCATAATTTGAAGGAGAAGGAAAGTTCTCCCTTTGAGAATTTTGTAAGGAATTGTTACGAAGACTATCATAATAAAAGAGTTTCATTGATGGTGAATTTGTCTTTTGTTATGAGCAGTTGGTGAGGTTTCTTCACCCTTCAACTTCAAGTAGGACATAAGTTAGAGTAATTTTTATTTTCATGCAAGTAGTTAATTGTGGGTGGTTGTGTTTGATTTAAGTGAGCTTCGCTTAATCCATACCACTAGCAAACTTACTGATGGTAAGTTTGCCCTGCGTGGTCAACTGGAATACTTTTCAGACTTAACTTCGATTGTGATTCACGTGTTTGTATGCATCGTCTTGATGGTATTTGCATTGTTGAGTCGTAATCTGAACACCTTTCATTGCTCCTTCGAAGATTGCACCAACCTTGTTGAGGCTGTCCAATGTGAGGCAAGACAAAGTTTGGTTGAAGTCCACTGAAGTCAAGCTCAACGCCTCTTGCATTTAGACTAGAATCTAGGCTTTCTAAACCTTGCACACATTTAAATTCAGTACATTCCCGGTTAATTTTAGGAAGCACGTACCTCATAGCCAAATCATTCGCATCACTTACGAAAATTCCCTTCCAATCATTAACCTGCTGTTAGCTGCGAACCTTTTGAACAATTGTGTAAGTCCCCTCGTGTAAACAGCAAAATCACAACGAACCAACTGAGGGTATTCCATAGCATTTCGGAACCTTGGAGTTGAACATACGAACTTTTTGGCAATCTTAGCGTATGGAATTCTTTGATCAAGAGAGAATGGAGTAGCCTTCAGATACTTTGTTCTGCTGATTGGTGTGGTCACAAAAATCACATCAACAGGTCTAAGCATCCTAATGGTGGCTGTAAATCCTCTCATCAAATATGCCCATTTATGCAAGCTAGCTCATCAATTTTCAACTTGTTAGTAGAGGTGTTCATGGAATATGGACAGAAGATCCATAGAAATCTGAAAATAATTTTGAGTGACATAGGCATAACATACACCAGCCACTTTTGGAAAGAACTATTTGCAACATTGGTCGCTCGATTTGCACATGATTCCTCTTGTCATACTCAATCAGATGGGTAGAAGTGGTTAACAGGTGCTTAAAAGGATACCTTTGTTTCTTGACTTCTGATAAGAAAGTTAAGGTGTCCAAGTGGTTACCTTTTATTGAATGATGGTGTGCTATAATACTAGTTTTCACATATCTAAAAAGATGATTCCATTCAAGGCACTCTATGTATCTACCACTGCTAGTCAATCCCTACCTTAAGAACATTCCAAGGTGAAAAGAATGGAAGATCAAGCTCAACAATGACAAAATTTCCTTGGTATCCTTGATCACAATTTGGACAGAGCACACAATTGAAGGAAACAACTGGTTAATCAGCATAAACTAAGAGATATTTTGAAGTAAGAGATTGGGTTTTTCTTTGATTACACCCCTACAAGCAAATATCTAACAAAACAAGGGAAGGAAATGAGTTGGCACCGAGTTCTTGTGTGCCCTATGAGATTCTTCATAGGATTGCAATTGTTGCTTAAAAGTTGGAGCTAACTCTTTCAAAAGTAAACCCAATCTTTTATGTTTTTTTTTGTCTAAAGGAGGTTGTCGGTAAATCATAAGAGGATTCTTGTCCAGACAAAGCTTCTAGAGCAGGAAGAGGATGGAAAATTTATCCCAGAGCCAAAGAGAGTTTTGATATAGCAAGTATAGTAGTTGCAGGGTAGGGAAATCAAAGTGTACATCATCAAATGGAATAATTTTCCACTGGGGGATCTTAATGCAAGGGTAAGTGCTTTTGCAGCACTTGCATTTGCAAGTATGCCTTGAGCACTTGCATTCATCTTCACATCTGAGGATGAAAACCCTCTTGATTTCCATTTGGGATTGGAGAACAAAAACTCTTTTGTCCTTTGAGGTGGTTTCAATCAAGAATCACATTTGTGCTAAAAGTTCACAATTTATTTTAGTTTTCGTTTGCTACAGTGCTGCTACAGTGACACTACAATGCCGATACAGTACACTACAGTGTTGCTACAGTGCCTGGACATTATGAAAAATAAATTTAATTTGGATTTCAGTTTTGGTTTATACTGGAAATTACTGTGAGCATTTAGATTTTATATATATCCGATTGTGGCACAGCCACTTCATTGTAATAAGTGATATCAATAAAGGAGATCATTGTTCCTATATTTCTGTGTATTGCTATTCAAAATTTCAAATATTCCTTTGAAATTTGAAGAGTCACATGCTACCTTGGGACCAGTAGCAGTCTATTGTGAAAGTGGACATTATTTATATTTACTGCCTCTTTCTATCAACCAACTGCTGTGGAAATTTGTGAGTTTAATCATTTTGCCATCTATCACTGTGATCTAAATATAACATTAATCCTTTGTTATACAATGCATGTAAAGGTTTTCGGTTGTACTTTGTATCAGTATTATGTTAATTTTCACAACAATGCCATATTATAATTATTTGAAGTGCTAAAAGGATTCCAATAATTAATATTGGCATATATTATTTCTGTTCAATATTTGGTTTAATTACTGCTGTCCAGTTTGTTAAAATAATGCATAAAATGAAGCACAAAAAAATTATAGAGTTTATGAAGTCATTAGAAAGGAACATTACATCTACTACTTATGCTATGCTCTGATTTTGATATTGTGGGAAACTGTTACGCATTTTGTTGGATTTTCTATGTTGTGAACATTGGGAGTATATACTATTTATTTTGGGAGACCTACTATTACATCCTTACTGAATATGGTAGTATCATTCCAGACCCCCTACTTAGATCCCAAGATGGCTTGTTTATGGGAGCAATTAGCAGTAGCTAGTCATTTTTAAGAGAATTGGCATGATTGTGGAAAATTGAATCTTGTGTGGAGTACCTAAAACTATAAAGTATGTTTTCTTTGCTTGTTTCTTTGTTCATTTTTCTTCAAAATTATTTCATGGGTGGATTTTGTGTGTGGATATCACACAGGGAGATATATGGACTGGTTCTGTTGGACATGTTAAGATTGGAAAATTTTAAGTAAAGCAATGATTTATTCCCTGTACTAATTTTTTATGGCTTATTAGGAAACAAACAAACATGCATGTCTTCAAAATAGTGCAAAGATCTTAATGAGTTCATGGGTGAAGTCAACTGAAAGATGTAGTTAGCAAAATAATTATATTAGTTTACTTGTAGTTGGAATAGTTAGTTCTCGAATTTGTAAACTGTTGGAAGTTGCCGATGGTTGGTAGCTCTTAGCAATTATCGGCCACTTTATCTACTTTTATTGTAATTGAGATCGGGGACCGCATGTGTGGAATTTCCCTAAAAAACTTGTGTAAACTATGAATAAAACATATCGATGGGCACGAGCCACTTAGAAGTATCAAAAGGCCAACCAAAAGGCACTGCTATGGCCACTTGATGGCCTTTATTTTGATGTTATTGTGATGTTTCCTACTTTCTGGGCTCTGCCCATTTGACTTTCGAGGTGCGTCTTCTTACCACCCAACCTTTTTTTTTGTGAATATGTATGATTATCTTTTATTAATATAGATACTATGCCTATTATCTTTTATTAATATAGATACTATGCCTATTCATCAAAAAAAAAAAATTATCGATACATCATTATGTAATTGCTTTTATGAATTCTTATATTTTTGGCATTTATTATACTGGTACTCTATGATAATTTAACAGTAGGAACTAAGCAGTAAACATTAGGCGTCGTTGCCTATAAGAATCTTGGTAGAATATGAAGTAAGGTTGGGAAAAATGGAAATATAAATGGGGCAACCAGTAGAGGAACCAATACAAGCCAACAAAGAAATATAAGACGATCTCACACAAAATCTTGTGAACCTATGGGACATATCCATGAAGGAGCATGTTTGAATGGAAGCCATCGGGAGATAGGTCCCTCAGGATGTGATTTGGAACAATTTACAAGTAAAAGACGAAGTAGACCATCTTTTGAACCAATTACCAAGAATCCTCATATGACACTTTATCATTTTACAAGACCTCCGTGTAGAGAAAGAATAAGAACAATGTCGTTAACAAATACTACAATGTTACGAGGAAAGAAATCGAAGGGAAGAAGAGGAATGGGATATCGATCAACGACACACCTCCAAATTTTAATGCCCTTACATCCAAATAAGGACAGGAAAAGATCACAAAGTAGTCATGAACCATTAGAGGAAAAAGTTAGAAGGCCCCTAAGGATAAAGGAACAAAGAGAACAAAGGAGAAAACTAAAAGGAATAGTTGAGGAAACTAAAGGGTTTTTGACTGAAAGCCTAAGCCCATCCATGAGTAAAAGCCGAAGCATAAACCGAAGTCATAGTTGAGAAGAGAAAAAGATCTTCATGACTAGAGAACATATGAAGGGAGAGAGGGAGTAAATAGCAAGGCATCTACTGCTCAAAAAAGTATACATAGATCTTGCCGACTAAGCCAAAAAACCATCTGTACCATCAACGCCAAACGAAGAGGAAGGGGAGGGAGAGCCTATAGACATATTTACAGAAATGTACAAGAACAACATATGCCATATTGAAAAACTCTTACTTACAGAAGAGCCAACAATCAAAGGATCTAAGCTTAAAACCCCAAGACAAGATCCCAAGGGTAGCCTCAGTGTGATGAACACTAAGGAAGGATGAGTAGGGGATTCATATGGGGCCAAGAGTCCAAGAGAAGTACTGACACATATATATCAAAACTCTCCAACCAGGTTCTAGCCACAAAGGGTGCACCAAGGAAGAAGGGTGGTGACTCCCCCAACAAGTTTGAATGTTGAGGGGCAAAAACTTCCGAAGTTCATAGGAAATGGATTGGAGGATATCATACAACACTGCAAAACATGTGAAGCAACATGGGTAGCCAATGGCCAAGATGGTAGGACCTACTATTTGAGAGCATTCCTAGCGACCCTGTAAGGTATAGCTATAGACTAGTAATTGGAGCTTGAAGCAGCCTCTAAAGCCACACAGGATTTATTGAAAGACACATTTAAGGAAGAATTTAAAATCGTTCAGGATGACAATGAAATTGTAGTAGAAATCTACAATACAAAACAAGAGAACATGAAAATGTGAGAGCTTACAATCATAGGCTCAAGGAACTTTTGGTAAAACTAGAAAACCAACCTATGGATAGATTGAAGAAGAGTTGGTTCATTGAAGGGCTGATTCCTTCACTAATGAAGAATATGAAAGTTGTGCGACCCTCCTCCTATGTTGATGCTTACAACTGAGCAATGGATATAGAGAGTGAGGACAAATCATCTTCTCAGGGAAAAAGAAAGATAAAAGAAGATGAAAGTTCAGATGAAAGCAGTGATTACAAATCGAAGATTGTCCAAGCCCTGAGAAGGGATATGATGAGAATGATGAAGGAATTGAAAGTGGAAAAAGAAGCTACCAAAGAAAATAAGGAACTGTGGTGTACCAAATGTAAAATAGGTCATGTTGATGTGATTTTCGTGACCACACCAACACAGAATAAAGTTGCCAACATCGACTCTATCCTCTCTTGAACAAAATCTCTTGCATGCTAAGATTGCTAGAAAGATCATGCATTCAACTCCAAGGTTCCTTCATGCAGTGGATAGTCTCAGTTGGCTCGATGTGATTTTGCTGGTATTTCAAGGGGACTTACGCAATTGTTCGGCAACAGGCAGCAAACAACAGATTAAGGGCTTTCATGTAGTTCAAATGATTTGTCGGGTAAGTGCAAATTTCCTAATACTAACCAGAAATGTACTGAATTTAAAATGGTTGTAGGGATGAGAAGGTTCTAATCTATTCTAAGGCATGGGACATGGCGATCAATTCTTGCAGAATTCAACTAGGTTTTGCTCTGCCTCGCTTCGGACAACTTCCACAAAACTGGTGCAATCTTCAGAGGAGTAATCAAAGGTATTCAAATCACAGTTCAGCATGAAGACACCATCACAACGGCGTATGCCAACATACAAACTATAATCGAAGTTAAGTTCACAATGTTCCAGTTGACCACACAAGGCGAACCCACCGTCAGCGAGCCCGCTAGTGGTATGGATAAGCGAAGTTTTGTTCAAATTGAGCACCATATTCCACAATTACTAAGTACTTGCATGAAATGAAATCTACTTTACTTTAAGCTACTTTAAGATTCTACGTGAATTGGAAGGACGAAGAAGCCTCGCTAGCTACTCATAACAAAGAAGAGATCACCATCAATGAAAACTCTTTTATTATGAAAGTGTTCACAACAACTTCTTACAAAGTATTCAAAGGGAAGACTTTCCTTCCTTTTCAATCTAAACTAAACTATCAAACTATGCTACCTTCTATTCTATCAATCTCTCTCTATTCCTTCTTTGCTATTCTAATTACCCGTACAAATGAGGGGGAATGCCCTTTTATGTAGCTGGCCAAGTCCAGTGGACGACTCAGATTACAATTAGATGGATGGCCCAAATTGTGCCACCTCAGCCCTAAACCTAAAAAGAGGAGTGGAGTAATAAATGAACAATTAATGTCCACCATCCTCTAGAAGATTCATGTTCATAGACGCTTTCGCATTGCTCTTGTTCCTCTTCTTGACTGCAAATTCGATGAGTCTGATAGTCATTGCTTCAACTCCTTGAATGGATATGGCGGGCACGTTCTTGATCTAACTTCAAGCCTGCAACCTCTTTCTCTTGCTCGACGATGATTTTCCTCCTTGATGTTGTTCTTCAACTTTGAAGCATTTGATGGTGACCATTAACGCTTGGGTTTCCATCTTTCCCTCAATTTTGAACTTGAAAGATTTTCTTGTCTTGGATTCGATTATTCCTCCTTGCCACTCACTTGACTACGTCGGGTGCAACACTTAGCCATTTCTTCCAACATGCAACTTTTCTTCTTTCGAGGTTGTAACATTGTCTTGGAGTATCCGTTCCATCTCTTCAAGTCATCACTGTTTGGTCTCAACGTTCCTCCTACAAAACAAGCAAGGAGAAGAGCATCAAAACACTTCATAATATAAACTCACCCTACTTACCTGATTTTCGTGCTTTGACTCCCAAGGCTTGAGTGATCTAGTTCATCCCTTTCCTCTAGCACAACTTTTGCCTTTAAATTCCTCATGCCTTACAATATTTCCACATTATCATTCATCCCCCCCCTAGGGCGCATCTGGAGACTTGAGCTTCCATTTGCATTCCTTAGAGAATTTCACCTATCTTAGACTCCTTGGGTATACTTCACTTTAGCACTTTGAAATCACCCTATGAAAATATTAATTTAATTGCTCCCTTTTTATTTCACTGGCTGAGGCGTTCACTTTGATATTTCACCCAACTCTGGCTCAAGAAAATTGTTTTCATCAGGAATTTGATCAAAAATCATCTAGGCACCCAACTTCAATCCACCAACCAAGGCATTTTATTTTCACAAACATTTATTTCTTTGCCTTAGAAAATTTCTTAAATTTTCCTTAGGAAATTCATCAATCTGGTGCCCATAAAAAATATTCACCTCGGAATCCTTGGCGAGCTGTGGAAGACTTTGAAATCAATTCCTTGTCATAGATGTTCAATACCCAGAAGAAAATTCCCTTCAGAAAGCGTCAAATCCATGAGTCTACAAATGAAGGGGTGCATTTAATTTTTTTGAATTTTAACCTCAGAAAAATATTTGTCAATCAAATTTATTCTTATTCTTCACATCCGGGTGAATTTTCTTGCTGTCTTGACAATCTTCATCAACTTCATGAAGCTGGCACCTTCCGACATATCCACTACCAATTTTATTCATGCCTTAGAAAATTTCATCACCTTACAGGCCTGGGCGTATTTTCTCTAGAGATGAAATTCTAACACTTAGAAATTTTTTTAAGTCGCATCATTAACATGGGCGCATTTAGCATATCAAGGTGGAATTATTTCCAATGCCTTAGAATATTTTCTCATACATCTACCTTCACCTTGCACTTGAGATGGGTGCATTTGGCATGTTGAGAGGGAACTTTGACTTCAACGCCTTAGATTCTTTTCCTTCACCTTCATCTTGAGATGGGCGCATTTGGCATGTTGAGAGGGAACTTTGACTTCAACACCTTAGATTCTTTTCCTTCACCTTGCACTTGAGATGGGTGCATTTAAAGGGTAGAGGAGAAATTCAATGCTTAAGACTTGTCCTGACCCCACTTCTAACATGGGTGCATTTTGATAGTGGAGGAGGATTTAATTCCATACTTAGAAATTTTCACACCATTACCTTATTTCTCCTTGGGCGCATTTTGAGGGTGGAGGTGGACTTAAAAACCTTTTGTCTTTTTTCTAGCTTACTTGGGCGCATTTGAGGTATGGAGGAGGATATTTTCAATACTTAGAATCTTTTCACATCCATCACCTTATTTCTCCTTGGGCGCATTTTGAGGGTGGAGGTGGACCTAAATCCAGACTTAGAAATTTTCATCAACAGTTGATCAAGACAGGGCGCATTTAGGGGTGTCTGCAGGATAAACTTCAACACTTAGATTTTATTCCATCATCTGCTTGAGCTAAGGGCGGATTTGAGGGGGTGAGCAAGACAAACTTCAACACTTAGAATTTTCTTCATGGCTTCTTCCAGCTGAGGGCGCATTTAGGGGGGTGAGCAGGAAGTTCTCCAGACTTAGGCCTTTTTCCAGCTTGCTCACTCTTGATTTACTATATTTAGTAAGTCTTTTGATTTTCACCCTTCTAAAGCTTGGATTGATTTGGGATTCGCGCCACAAAATCTTCATGACCTAGATGATTTGTTCACATTGCCATCTCGAGCTGACCTGCTATTTATAGCATGTTTCTGAAGGTGCTTTACTATTTATAGTAACTACTCAGTTTCATGACTTCCCATACTCCGTTTGACTTGAAATTTGGATGGTGTGACCCTCATCGGTAGACTTGCCCGTTCACACTGGCGCCTGCTGCTGACTTACTATTTATAGCCTGTTTCAAAAGTACCTTACTATAAATAGTAAGTGCTTAGATTTCCTTTCAAATTTTACCGGTGGATAGCTTGAAAGATACTGATCGCAGTGGGATACACCGATTTTCGAAAATTCTGGCATTTGACCCCTCATTTTGGGTCCCGAAGCTGGAAACCCTAAGTTGACTTGCATGTCAATCAAACGACCTCCGTTTGACCCCATTTTTGTTGCACTTTGCTCTGTTTGTGATATTGATGTGTTGGGCAACTGCCAGAATGGACTTGCTAAAAATAGTAAGTCTCTGAAAAGTGATCATCTTGCCTTGCATGTCACATCACTGCGTAGCTCTTCAAAAACCCATAAAGAATAACTTGACATGCGCTGGAAAGCTCTACATGCAAACCCTAAAAATAGCCTGTGAAGATGGCTCCTGAAAAAGTCTCAATCTTGGTTTGCATGTTATACCACTGCGAAGCCCTCGAAAAACCCACAAGAAATAACTAGACATGTGAAGAAAATTTCAACATGCAAACCCTAAAAATAGCCTCTGAAGGCTGAATATTGAAAGTCATCGTCTCATTTTGCATGTTATATCACCGCATAGGTCTCAGAAAACCTAGAAAGAATCTCTAGACATGCATTGAAAAACTTCGCATATAAACCCTAAAATCTGCTCCTGAAGGTGAATTTGCTAAAAATAGAAAGTTGTCAATTCTGGCTCAAAATTTGCAGACAAGCAGCTTGACATGCGCTGGATGCAGTGTGGCTGAGAGAACTTCAGTAGTGAAGCGAGAACACCCTGAATTGAACACTTACTAAAAATAGTAAGTTGTCAGAATTCGATGAAACTTAGCTGGGAACCTGCTGGAAGCATACTGACTGCAACGTGAAGCTCATATTCCAACTTATTCACTCCATTTGACTTCAAATTGACCAGAAAAGTACAAACCCTAATTCTCAGACTTAGCCAAAATCTCACGTTTAAGCTCACAGACGGGCACATCCCAGAATGGTAGACAGCAAAAAAGAGACAAAAAGAGATAGAGAAACAAAACCAAAGCCAAAAGACCAAAATGGAGCAAAAATTAGGGGGTTCCCATTTGGAATGGGGTGATGTGTGAAAAGGTCACAACAGATCATATCAAAACAAACTATCTTAAGAAATTTTTTTGTGACATCTGCCAAGTCTTGGGACATTCCATTAAGGAATGCCCATATAGCCTAAAAATAAGCACACAAGTTTTCTTCACACAAGGCAAGCAATCTACCCCACCTAACATGCTACCAAAGCAATAGAACAACAATAATGCATCACTTAGCTGGTACCATAATAGGAGAGGGAACAATAATCAGTTTAACAATAACAATGGGGTAAGAAGTAGAATTTAGTATGATGCCAAAGGAAGACCCATGATACAATTTCACAAATGTAATGGATGGGGGCATTTCACTAGAAAATGTCAAAATGATCAGAACAAGGCAATAGTAACATGATAGAAATGAAGGACAAGATGAGGCATTTCTAACCATCACCAAAGCACAAACTAAGAAGGCTATATATCCTTAATATTTAATTACACTTGCATAACTTTACTTAGGTAATATTTAATTCCTAGGTTTATTATTCTCATCCTTATCTTGTTGAGCTATCTTGTTGCTCAAGATAAGATTACGGTTATGAATCTTTTCTTTTATAAAGCAAATCATCATCATGTAATTATTGAATTTCTGAATAATATTTATTTGCACATATTTTTGCAAAACTCTGCTTTTTTTGATTTTCTCTTCTGTGGAAGGTCTTTTTGGTTTGCATTTCAGATCTTGGTTTCTAACATGGTATAAGAGCCTTGATTTGCAACCCCTTCTCAGATTTTTGAGAAAATCATTGTAGGGTTCGTTCGAGATTCCTTGTAATGTCCCCTTCCAGTTGACATCTCTCAGAGCTTATGATTAGCCTATTATGCGACCCTCGTAGGCTAATAGGATGGATAGAGGGTCTTGTTGGAGCTTGGCTTGGCTTCGGATTGTCGGAATCTACCAGTTTGGCTTTCGTTCGGAGTTGTTTGGACATCTTTTGCTTGACTTGCTATTTTTAGTAAGTTAAGTCACTCAGCGGAGCACCCCTGCTATTTTTAGCAGTATGGTCTAGTCGTGTGCAAATTCAATCACTTATTCTCTAGCTTCAAACGGTTCGTTAATCAGACGTATTTTGAGGAAGATATTAATATTTTAATTGTCAAATTAAATATTAATTATTTGAAGCTTATATTATAAAGTTATAATATTATTTAATATTATAACTTAAGTGATTTCTTAAAGGGGTCGACCAACATTGAAGAGGGGCCACTTTTCAATTATAATTTATAATTAAAAGTGCGTTCGAGACTATTGAAAAGTTAAAAGAAAAGTTTGAACTTAATTTAAATGATGCCTTTTTGAGAAAAGTCGACTTTTTGAAGGATATAAGGGTTTCATTGGAAAAAGAGCTCATTATGTTTTGAAATCGAATTTTTGCCAAGTGCTTCTTTTGAGAACAGAGCCAAGGGTTCCGGTTTTCATTTTGCATTGGAGAACAAGCCATCTTCAGTGTTGCAGTTCAGAGGCAGTGAAATATCAGCTGATTTATTGCTTGTCAGAGAGATAGCTTCATCCAGAGGTTATCACAGAGCTTCACTCTTTGAGTTATCATCAAGGTTTTGGTTTGGAAATCATTCGGGAAGGGTTCTTCAGTATTGGCATCCATTTTCCAAGTTCCAGACATATTTTTCAAGATCCGTACAGATTTGTTACTATTGTTACTGAGCCGTACTAGGCTGCTGCTGAGTCGTACTTTCTAGTACCAGGCTGTACCTTTCACATTGGGAAAAGCGCTTCATCTTTGGGCATTCTATCTTCACCAACAGGGGCGCATTTTCATCTGGATTCATTCTGGATCATCTGGCGGAGGGAGGAAGTGATTATATTGATAGCCGTACCAGTTCATCATCATTTCAGGCACCTATAATCAGCAAATCAGGTTTTCTTTAATGCAATCATGTTGTTGCTTTATAGCTTGCATGTTATCAGATCTTATATGTAATCAATCCAAAAGGTCAATAAACAGACTGGCATCATTAAATCTAGTAGTTTCCATCATTTCTAGCATTGTAATATTTTATTTAATTTTTACAAGCAATTTCTTTCAAAATCGCACTTCAATTTATGCAAAAACACCACAAAAAATCAAAAACGTTCAAAAACAAGCAAAACCAAACAGTTTCAGAAATCAGTGAGAACAGGGGTTTCTACAGTGGTATCATAGCTAAATCCTGCCATCCTGAGGGTTTAGCATTCTTATGCAGCCACAAGAGGTTGGGCCTCATAGATATTATACTCGCAGGAGAGCCTTGATTGACAGGGTACCATGGCTGACAGAACAGAGATTCCTCAAAACCCTAGAGATAATGATGATGCTGAGGTCTTACATACTCTTAGAGATCTTCGGACAGGCCAACAGCAGGTAGCTGATGTATTGCAGCAATTCACCATGGCAATCCATAGAATTGGTACACCAAGGAGACCGTCACCTCGTGGTGACGAGGACAGGAGTGATGCAGGTTCACGGAGAGCACCTAGGACTGCTTCACGGACAGCAGACAGGCCAACCAGGCCTACTTTTGTGAGACAGGAGCCCGATGAGGCCATTGCAGGTGAGGAGCCTGAGGGAATGTTCGCTGATACACTTATGGCAGCGAACGATGAGTGGGAGTTACTGTCACCAGAGGTCAGAGAGAGGATTACCTTTGACAAATTTATCACACAAAGGAGAGAACATCACAGGAACCAATAGGATTGGAGGCCTAGACATAATAATAACAATGATCTGAAGCATGCCACAAACAAACTTACTCTAGCTATGTTTGACGGTAGTGGCAAGGTCACAGCACAGGCCTGGATCAGTAAACTTGATACTTTCCTCACATTGCGTCCTATGGCTGAGGAGGATGCTATTAGGTATACTACGTTACATCTTGAGGGAGCAGCTTATGATTGGTGGCACCACGGGATGGTGACACTCCAGCATGATCGTATCACCACATACCTGGAGTTTGTAGACAGGTTGGTGGAACGATTCGACAAGAAGGATCCAGAATCTTATTTCAGAGATTTGGCTCAGTTGCGACAGAGTGGTAGTTTGGAGTCTTACATAGGAGATTTCCAGCGACTGTCGGTTATGGTTCCTAATATATTAGAGAGGCGTCTCGTTGTGCTTTTCATGGAGGGACTGTTGGAACCATTGAGAGGTTGGATCAAAGCCTTTGATCCTTCTTCGTTACAGGAAGCTATGAAGAAGGCACGCAATATGGAGTTTGCAGCACCATCCAGCAAATTCAACTCTAAAAATACTTCTTCATTTAGGGACAATAAGGGATTCAATAGAAATAAGGAGAAATCTGATTTTAAGAGTGACTCAAAGGGAAAATCAGCAGCACCCTTGGATCGAGAGACTCTTAATGATTTGCGTAGGAAGAAGCTTTGCTTCTACTACAAGGGTCCCTATGACGCTAACCATGATTGTCCTTTGCGGCCTAAGGGTAAGGCCAATAGAGTTATGTGGGCCTATTATGAGGGGTCGAAATCTGAGAGTTCCGAGCAGCAGGAGAGTTCTGAGGAGTCAGAATCAGAGACTTCAGAGCCTAAGGCAGAGGCAGAGTTAGAGCTCCAAATTCAGAAGGCACGATTGTCTAGCATTCAGCAGGAGGGTTCTTTTAGACTTCGTGGAGTCTTGGCGGGTCAAAAGGTTACAACCCTTCTAGATACAGGAGCCACTCACAATTTTATTGATGCGAGATTTGTGGAGAAGCGTGGACTCATAACCGAGGGATTTGAGGGTATTCGGGTTAAGGTAGCTGATGGTTACACTCTCAAGTGTGATAGTATGATCAAGGATCTTCCTTTGTGCCTGAATAATTATGAATTCAAGGCTGATTACTATGTCGTGAACATGGGAGATATTGATCTAGTTTTGGGCATGAAGTGGCTTCATTCCCTTGAGGAAGTTACACTTCACCTCAAAGACATGGAGATCCGGTTTGAGGTGAATGGGAAGACTCGTATACTAAAGGCCATTTGAGACAGTAACGTCAGGACTATTTCATTCCGACGGATGGAGAGGCTCATGCGACATGACATGGTAGAGTGGACTGCCGAGTGCACTTTGACACCTATTCAGGAGGGACAGCATAAGGCCGAGTATCATCCTGACATTCAGTAGTTGAGAGTTAAGCATGAGAAGGTTTTCAGTGACATTCCACCAGGGAGACCTCCAGACAGGGGTATTGAGCACATTATAGAGCTTGAGGAGGGCGCTAAGCCCATCATGATTACTCCTTATAGGGATCCAAAGCGGCTTAAGGATGAGATAGAGAAGACTATCAAGGAGCTGATTGCTATGGGTCACATTCGACCAAGTAAATCACCATTTGCTTCTTCAGTTGTCCTCGTGAAGAAGAAAGATGGCACCTTTCGCATGTGCATCGATTACAGAGTCCTGAATAAGAGGACCATCAAAAACAGGTATCCCATACCTCGTATAGATGAGCTTATTGATGAGCTCCATGGTGCCTATTATTTCACGAAGATAGACTTGAGATCAGGATATCACCAGATTAGAGTCCGTGAGCAGGATGTTGAGAAGACTGCATTCTGTTGTCATTGTGGGCACTTCGAGTTTGTGGTGATGCTTTTTGGGCTAACCAACGCTCCAACGACATTTCAGTCCACCATGAACAGGGTCTTCCACTCACATCTGAGAAGATATGTGCTTGTCTTTTTCGATGATATTCTGATTTACAACAGGACTTGGCAGGAGCATTTGGCTCATCTTGATACAGTACTCAGCATTTTGGAGAGGGAGTCCTTGTACGCCAAGGAATCCAAGTGTGATTTAGGGATGACTGAGTTGTTATACTTAGTGTTGTGACCTTTTCACACATCGCCCCATTCAAGATGGGGACCCCTAATTTTTGCTTTGTTCAGGTCTTTTGGCTTTGGTTTTTCTCTCTCTATCTCTCTCTGCCGGTCTCTTTTCTATCTTCCTTTCGAGGGATGTGCCCGTCGGTGAGCTTTAACCTAAATTTTGGGCCAAGTCTGAAATTAGGGTTTGTACTTTCCTGGTCAGTCCGAGGTCAAGCAAGGTGAATAAATTGAAAACAGAGACTAACATTGCAGTTAGTGTGCTTCCAGCAGGTTTCTAGCTAAGTTTCATCAGATTCTAACAACTTACTATTTTTAGTAAGTGTGTAATTCAAGGCGTTCCTTCAGCATTCTTGAGGTTTTAACAGTCACGCCACATCCATAACACATCAAGCTGCTCGTGTGCAAAATTTGAACTGAAACAGACAACTTACTATTTTTAGCAGTTCAGCTTCCGGAGCAGATTTCAAGGCTTAGATGCAGAGTTTTTCAACGCATGTCTGGAGATTCCTTCTGGGTTTTCAGAGACCTTCGCGACAATATAACATGCAAAGTGAGAAGACAACTTTTAGAGTTCAGCCTTCAGAGGCTATCTTTAGGGTTTGCATGTCAGGGTTTTCTTTGCATGTTGGCATATTCCTTATGGGTTTTTCGAGAGCTATGCAGTGATGTGACATGCAAACGAAGATGGTCACTCATTTGGGAACTTACTATTTTTAGCAGGTGCATCCTGATAGCCGCCTCCCAGCACTTTAGAATCACGAGCTGATCGCAATGCAACAAAAACGAGGACAAACATAGATCATTTGATATGCATGCAGAACAAATTAGGGTTTCCGGCTTCGGGGCCTGAAAGGAGGGGTAAAAAGTCAGAATTTTCGAAAACTGGTGTAAACCACCACGATCAGCATCCTTCAAGCTATCTGCTGGTAAAATTTGAAGACAAACGGAGCACTTACTATTTATAGTAAGTCATTTTGAAAACTGGCTAAAAATAGTAAACCAGCAGCAGGCGCCAATGTGAACGGGCAAGTCATCCATTTAGGAGCACGTCATTCGAATTTCAAGTCAAACAGAGTTGTGGAGGTCTCAGAAACAAGCAATGACTATAAATAGTAAACCACCTTCAAAAATGTGCTATTTTTAGCAGGTCAGCTCAGGATGGCAATGTGAACGGGATGACAAGGTCATGAGGATCCTATGCTCAAAATTTCAAATTGATCTGAGCTTCAGAGATGCGAGAATCAAGGGACTTACTATATATAGTAAGGTATTGGAGAAGTTGGTGAGGATGAGAGAAAAAACGCCTAAGTCTGGAGTTCATCCTGCTCATACATCAAAATGCGCCCTCAGGGTGATGGAGGCTAAAAAATTCTAAGTCTGAACTCAACATCCTACACGACCCCTCAAATGCGCCCACTTTAAGTTGGTAGTTGATAAAAAAAATGCTAAGTGTTGAAGATATCTTGCAGGACCATCAAAATGCACCCAACTTGCCTTCAAGATGATGAAAAATATTCTAAGTCATGGTTAAATCTTCCTGCCACCTCCAAATGCGCCCAACAAGTATTCAAGGTGTTTGAAAAAGTTTCTAACATGTTTCATCCTCCTCACATGGCAAAATGCCGCCCACTTCCCAAGAAAGTCAAGGAGGTCAACAAAGTTCGTCCTTCACCCATGGCAAAACGCGCCCAGCTCAAGGTAGTGGCATGCAAAAAATTTCTAAGTATGAAATGCTTATCCTCCTCCTATGGAAAAATGCGCCCATGCTCAAGAAGCTAGAGAAAGTCAAGGAAAGTCAAAGATGTTAATCCTCCTGCCTATCCAAAATGCACCCACCTTGAGAGTTGAATGTGAAAAATATTCTAAGGAAAAAAGATATCCTCCTTACCCATCAAAATGTTCCCATGCAAGAATAAGCTAGAAAAATTCAAGGGAAAGTCAAAGATGTTCATCCACCTTGCGTGCCTAAATGCGCCCAAGTAAGGCCACATGAGGACAAAAGAAGGAAGCCCAAAGGTCACTAAGGCGTTGGAAGTTTCATCATTTACATCTTGTCATATGCGCCCAAGAAAGAAGTCAAAAGTCAACGAAACTTCATCCTCCATCACCTTGAATATGCGCCCATCCACTTGACACTTCAAGATGCGCCCATCACAAGTATGAAAACAAGTCAAGATGGCGTTGAAAATGTTTTATCCTTCATGACTAAGGAAATGCGCCCAAGTTGATAAGAATAAAGGGTGAATGTTGCTAAGGCGTTGGAGTTTTAAATGAAAGTGTCCTCTTCTAAGTGCTAAATGCGCCAAGTGCAAGATGATATTGCTAAGTAAAAAAAAAAACATTCCTAGGCGTTGGAAATTGCCAAATGAAAAATAAAACATGTTAAGTATGATGTGCCTTCAAGAAGAATTTTTTTTTGAAGTTGATAAAATTTCCCACCACTGGCAAATGAGCATGGATGAAATAAAATTTTACTCACAAGCAAGGTGAACAAAGTTGAAGTAAAATATTCTAAGGCAAAATTTTCAAAAGTGCTGAGTGTTTCAAAAAATTTCTAAGGCAAAGAAATTTTCCTTAGGAGAAATACGCCCAAGTTGAAATAGTGATGAAATTTCCTAGAGCACGAGCAGGATTGCCAGTGAAGAAGTCCGATGATGCCAGCTGCACAGGGTCAACAAAAATATTTCCAGGTCAGAGCAACAAGAAATGTTCACAGATGTGAAGAACGGGATTAAATTTGTTTAAAAAAATTATTTTTCCAAGGTTCAAAATTCAAGAAAATTAAATGAACCCGTTCGTTGTGTACACATGAATTTGACACGTTCTGAAGAAAATTTTCTTCTGGGTACTGGACGTTTGCGATGAGGAATGGATTTCGAAGTCTTCCATAGTTCGTTGGGGCCTTCAGCGTGAAGAATTTGATCGGTGCTCAAATTATGAATTTTCCTAAGGGAAATTTTAAAATTTTCTAAGGCAAATGTGAAGAAAATGTGTTTTCAAGGTAAAATCCTCCAGACAATGAATTTGAAAGGAACTGCCTAGGTGAATTTGTTCAAATTCTTCATGAAGATAATCTTCCTGAGCTGGAGATGAATGAAATCAAAATTGTTAACGCTTCAGCTGGTGGAATAAATTTCTTGAAGAAGATGCAGTTGAAGTTAACACCTTCAAAAGATGATCTTAAAATGCATCTCTAAAATGCGCCCTCAGGAAGTTGAAATTTGGCTAAGGCATGAAGAATCATGAAGGAGGAAAAAGTTGGCTACTGAAGATGATGAACCCTTGGAATTTAAAGCGTGAAAATCAGGTAAGTAAGCTGATTTGTTATGAAGTGTTCTAATACTCTTCTCCTTGCTTGTTTTGCAGGAGAAACGTCAAGACCAAATGATGATGACTTAAAGTGATGAAGCAAATAGTCCAAGATGATAAATCAGGAAGGAAGAAAAAGTTGCAAGAAAATGGCTAAGTGCTGAGACTTAGTGACAAAGAAGAAATGTTTTTAAAATTCAAGATGGAGAAAAGAATGGAAGCTTGAGCAAAGTTGAAGAACAACGTCAAGAAGAAAATCAAGAGCAGTGTGAACGCGTTTCAAGGATGGAATCTTCTAGAAGGATGATGGACATTAATTGCTCATTTATTGCCCCACTCTCCATTATGGCGGTTTTTAGGGCGAATCTTGTTTAGGGCTGAGGTGGCACAATTTGGGCCATCCAGCCAATTGTAATCTGAGCCGTCCATTGGACTGGGCTATCTATAAAAGGGGGAGTCCCCCTCATTTGTATCTCATTAGAATTAGATCAGAGTTAAGATAGCAGAGGAGTAGAGAGAAATTGATAAAGTAGAAAGTAGAGTAGTTTGATAGTTTAGATTGAAGAGGAAGGAAAGTCTTCCCATTGGATACTTTGTAAGAAGTTGTCATGAATGCTTTCATAATAAAAGAATTTTCATTGATGGTGATTTCTTCTTTGTTATGAATAGTTGTTGAGGCTTCTTCGTCCTTCCAATTCACGTAGCATCTTGAAGTAGCTTAAAGTAAAGTAGATTCCATTTCATGCAAGTACTTAGTAATTGTGGAATGTGGTGCTCGATTTGAACAAGACTTCGTTCGTCCATACCACTAGCGGGCTCGCTGACGGTGGGTTCGCTCTACGTGGTCAACTGGATTACTTTTCAAACTTAACTTCGATTGTGACTCACGTGTTCGTATGCATCGTCTTGATGGTGCTTGCATGTTGAGTTATAATTTGAACATCTTTCGCCACTCCTCTGAAGATTGCACCAATTTTGCTGAAGCTGTCCGATGCGAGGCTAGGTGAAATCTGGTTGAATTCTGCTAAAGTCGAACTCCGCATATCTTGCACTTAGAGTAGAACATAAACTTCTTAGGCCCTACACTCATTTAATTTCAGCTCATTTCTGGTTAGGATTAGGAAACTTGTGCTAACTTGCCAAATCATTCGAATTACATGAAAGCCCTTAGTCCGCTGTCTGCTGTCAACTGTCCAACAATTGTGTAAGTCCCCTTGAAATACCAGCAAAATCACATGAAGCCAACTGAGACTATTCGCATCAAAGGAACCTTGGAGTTAAATGTATGATCTATCTCGCAATCTTAGCATGCAGGAAACTTTGTTCAAGAGAGGATAGGGTTGCCGTTGGCAACTTTATTCTGTGTTGGTGTAGTTGCAAAAACCACATCAACAGAATTGGCGCTAGAAGGAGGGCACTAACAGCTACAGCATTCGGTTGTGTTGAAGAAGAAAGCGTTTGAAGTACAAAAACTTCTGTTGTGACCTTTTCACACATCGCCCCATTCAAAATGGGGACCCCTAAATTTTTGCTCCATTCTGGTCTTTTGGCTTTTGTCTTTCTCTCTCTCTTTCTACTCCTTTTCTGCTAGCTGTCTTCCGAGGATGCTCCTGTCCGCGAGCTTAAACATAAAATTTGGCCAAGTCTAATATTAGGGTTTCACATCTTTAGTCTGCTTTAGGGTCAAATTGAGTTGGTTGGTCAACTTCTGAGCTCGGCACTACTGCTAAAACACTTCCGGCAAGTGACCCCTAAATTTTCACTGAGTTCTACCAACTTTCTATTTTTAGTAAGTGTCAGTTTAGGGTTGATTTTCTCGAGATTTTCGTATTTTGACAACTTCATTGCATTCTGAACACTTCAAGTTCGTTTCTGCCAAAATTTGAGCTAAAACGGACGACTTGCTATTTTTAGCAGTCCAGCTTCCAGAGCAGATTCCAGGGTCTACATGTTACATTTTTTGATGCATGTCCTGAGATTCTTTCTGGGTTTTTCGAGACCTTCGCAGTGATATGACATGCAAAGCAGGATAACGACTTTCAGCTTTCAGCTTTCAGAGGCCGATATTAGGGTTTGCATGTAGATTTTCTCGGCGCATGTCGGCATATTCCTTCTGGGTTTTTCAAGAGCTTCGCAACGGTGTAACATGCAAATGGAACTGATCACTTTTCTGAAACTTGCTATTTTTAGCCAATGCTTGCATGTTGGAGATTTTTCTGGGTTTTTCAAGATTTTTCGGGCAGTGTGACATGCAAAGTTATCCAGTAATCGGTCGGTCACTTTTTAGACACTTTCTATTTTTAGCAGGTACCACTCAGACAGCTGCCCAGCACTTCAGAACTGCAAACGGATCATCATGCAACTGAAATGAGGTCAAACGGAGCTCATTTGAGGAACATGCAAAAAATTAGGGTTTCAAGCTTCAAGGCTAAAAATGAGGAATCAGACGTCAAAATGTCCAAAACTGAAGTATTCAGCACGATCAGCATCTTTCAAGGAGTCTCCTGGCAAAATTTGAAGGCAATCGGAGCACTCATTATTTTTAGTAAGGTATTCTTGACGCAGGCTATAAATAGAAAGTCGATCTCGGGTGCTAGCACAGACTGACAAGTTCATCAACGAGGAGCACGCTGTCCAAATTTCAACTCAAACAGAGCTAAGGAAGTGTTAGAAACAAGCACTTACTATAAATAGTAAGTCACTTCGGAAGCGGCTATAAATAGCAGGTCAGCATCAAGTCTCAGCAGGTACAGGTTAAACATGTGATGAGGACCCTATGGCGCGAATTTCAGATCAAACAGAGTTGTAGAGGATGAAAAATCGGACAATTGCTATTTTTAGCAGGCATGGGCAGAGAAATTAGGGTTTCCTAAAATCAAGGTCGAAACACGAAAGTCAGACAAAGGCAGCATCCAGCTATGATCGTTACACTTCAGGCAATCGGTACATGAAATTTGAAGACTTTCTGAGCAATTTCTATTTTTAGCAGGTTGCTAAAAATAGCAGGTACAGACAGGCATCAGGCATCAACAGCACGAACTAGTTGAAATTCAGAACAGAGCAAAAATCAGGCCTTCTGGAGTCGTAAGTCAATTCAATGCACGTAATTCAAGGAACTTTCTAAAAATAGAAAGTCGAGGCGAATTAGGGTTAGCAGGAGGAAATCATTCTAAATCTGGCAAGAGGCATAAAATCCACCTGGGTTTGATAAAATTTGGAGTCCGGCATCAAAATTCGCCTTGAGAAGCTGAAAATGAATGGAAAATTGACTAAGTTTGGAAAATTAAAAGCATACCTAGCTAAATGCGCCCAGCCTAAGGAATGAGTTAAATTTGACGGAAAATTAAAAGTTCCATGGGTCAAATGCGCCACCCTTCTTAACTTGGAAATTTTTTCTAAGTGTTCAGAAATGAAAGTGCCTACTCCAAAATGCGCCCATGGTAAAATTAAAAGCAAGCATGGTGATATGCGCCCTTGAGACTAATTATGGGTGGAAAATGCTAAGGCATGGAAAATGAAAGTTGCCCCTCCAATATGCGCCCCTCTTCAAAGGAGTTGGAAAATTTCACTAAGTGTTGGAATTGAAAGTTCTATGTGCCAAATGCGCCCAAGTCAAAAATAAAAGCTTGACCTATGATTTGCGCCCTTAAGAAGAAAGACTCCAACTTTTTCCTAAGTGTTAAAATTAAAACCTCCATAGCTCATATGCGCCTTGAAGCTCTATGTATCATTTGCGCCTGGTGCTAAACTGAAAGTTGGACCATGGATATGCGCCTTACTTTGAAGGGGGATGATAAAAAGTTTCTAAGGCATTAAAACTGAAAGCTAGAGGGTCTAAATGCGCCTAAGCCTGAAGAGTTAAAAATTTTCCTAAGTTACAAACTTGAAGTAGGTTATGCCAAATGCGCCTCAGCATGGAGACAAAGATGAAACTTGATGAAATTATTCTAAGGCGTAAAAATGGAAGTAAAGACCCCCAAATGTGCCCTTGAGAAGGAAATGAAGTCAAAATTTCACTAAGGCGTGGAAAATGAAACCTTGGCCTATCATATGCGCCCAAGTGATAAAATAAAAAGCTGGACCTCCAAAATGCGCTTGAACTGAAGAAGGAATTGATGAAAATATTCTAAGGCAAACGAATTAAAAGCTCCAGTGGTCATTTGCGACTGGAGATTGAAACTAAAAGCTTGACTTGTAATTTGCCCCTGGAGAAGGGAGTATTTAAAATACACTAAGTGCCAATATTGAAAGTTCACACTTCAATATGCGCCCCCATTCAAACCTTGCCCAAAGCATGAAAGAAAGAATCTTTGACTGAGACGTGTGAATGAAAGTAGCTCTTGCCATTTGCGCCCAAACTTAAAAGATCGAAACTTTTCTAAGTGTTAAGAAATTAGAAGAAGAGCCTATGATTTGCGCCCAAGGCATTAATTGGAGGCTCCATATATGATATGCGCCCTTGAAGTTAGAGGCTCAAAGTTTGACTAAGGCACGAATTTGATGCTCTATGGGTTATATGCGTCTAGGGTAAAAAGGGTTGATTAAGTTGAATGAAGCTCCCTGTATCATTTGCGCCTGGAAGAAGAAGGGGAATTCTCCCTTTGAAATTTTTTGTAAGAGATTGTCACGAAGGCTAATCATAATAAAAGCATTTCATTGATGGTGAATTCAACTTTTGTTGTGAGTAGTTTGTGAGGTTTCTTCTTCCTTTGACTTCAAGTAGGACTTAATTTTCATGCTAATAGTTAGATATGGATGCTTATGTTTGATGTAAGTGAGCTTCTTTGATCCATACCACTAACAATCTTGTTGATGGTAAGCTTGTCCTGCGTGGTCAACTGGAATACTTTATACTTAACTTCGATCAAGATTCATGTGTAGCTATGCATCGTTGTGATGGTACTTGCATTGTTGAATCGTGATTTGAACATCCTTTTTATCCTTTGAAGATTGCACTAACTTTGTCGAAGCTGTCCAACAGGAGGCTAGACAACGTTTGTTTGAAGTTCATTGAAATTAAGCATAACATCCCTTGCATTTAGGTTAGAATTTATATTTGTTTAAATCTCTGCAGCCATTCAATTCCACATACTTTTGGTTAGCCTTAGGAAACTCGTACTTCAAGGCCAAATCATTCGCACAAAATCCCTTTCAAAGCGTATAACCGTTGTTTATCACAAGTATCCTGAACAATTGTGTAAGTCCCCTCGTAAGAACACAGCAAAATCACATCGAGCCAACTGAGTCTATTCGCATTAAAGGAACCTTGGAGTTGAAAGCATGATCTTACTTGCAATCTTAGCATGTTGAATACTTTGTTCAAGAGAGGATAGGGTAGCCGTTGGCAACCTATTTCTGTTGTTTGGTGCGGTCACAAAAACCATGTCAACAAGTTCCATTGGAGAAACTTATCATGTATCAAGATGGTGTTCTCTCAGGATTGAACAATCCCGCGCACAGCCAATAGAAGAAGCAACTACATCCTGGATCGTATCAGTTCATTTTCGCCAGACAAGTTGAAGAGAATCTTGAGGTCCACGCCAGGTTCATATAAAGATTTTGTGGAGTTAGAGCTACCTACGAGATCAAGGAAGAAGAAAGAAAGTCATTCAAGTAGGGAGGCTAAGTCAAGCGAAGAATTTTTATCAAACGAAGAAGTTTAGTCAAGCGAAGAAAGCGGAGAAGAAATATCAAGCTTATTTAGAACTCCACCTAGTGCTTCGAGGTTTGCTCAGCCGAAACAAGTTCAAGCTATTGTACAACAGCCAGCCCAAGTTATTGTATATCAGCGGCGACAACCAATTCAAGCAATGGCTCAACCAGGAGGTCAACCAGGAGGTCAACTCGGTGGTCAACCAGCTCCAAACGGTGCTACATGGTTGGTTACCAACCCATCTCCCCTTGAGTTTACTGATTACCATGACATGCCAAAGAATACAGAGAACTTCTGCACTAAGTATCAAGTCAATGATCCAAACGTTCTACTGAGGATCATATCAAAATGTTTGAGGATCATTTACGCAATAGACAGATTGGGTATGCAGACGTGGCTTGCCGCCTATTTCCATATTCTTTGGGAGAAGAGGCTCATTTTTGGTTCATTCATTTACCGGTGGGGTCTATAAGAACATGGGAGCAAATGAAGGAAGCCTTCATCGGAAAGTTTGGTATACCAGCCACCCTTGTAGAGCTTCATCGTCAATTCGCAGAAGTAAGGAGACAGGACCAAGAGCCCATCCATGCATTCAACAATAGGTTCCAAAAGGCCCTCACGAGGTTACGCACTCCTTATGTTGTTGTTGATGCTTGAGAAAGCTACTATTCGGCACTTGATCCTTTGACTGCAATGTTCCTGAGATCTCACCCCACTCCGGCAAACATAAATCAAGCTTACGCTAAAGCTATTGAAGTAAGTCAAGGTTTGGGACAGAATATAACTGGACCCTCACTATATACTGGCCTAGTCACAGTAAACAATCACGTGCCAACGCTTGGCTCAACATAGAATCAACAAGTTCCAGCGTTAAATGCAATTCCACAGCCAGCTTATCAAGTTCAAACACCATCAAGTCAGTTAGTTCTCCATCCTGGGATACCTCTGTCCCAGACGCAAGTCGCACAGCCTGTTTATCTCCAGAACACGGTGCCGCCAATGAAAACTCAAGAGGAGAAAGATGAAATAAAAGATTTAATAGAACAAGTGAAGAGGCTGTCAACTGAGGTGACTTACCTTAGAAATCGAAGTAATCAGACGCAAACTGTACAACGAAATTATCAGGCACACCAAGGTGCTAATCGAGGATATCAAAATAATCCTCAAATTCATCAGGATACCCATCAAGGATACAGTTATGAAAATAGTCATGGGTATAGAAACAACAATCAAGGATTTCAGAAGAGGTCTTGGAATACAGGGCCCAACAATGGAGGTGTCCCGTCGCCATTGGACAATCCGCCACCTCCTGAAAACCGTCCTGCCGATAGAATTTATATGGCTGAAACTGCCTCGTCAGGATGGTGTAGGTTACATAACACGAACCAACACTCTGAGCTTCAGTGTCACGAATTCCAAGTTGTGGCTGGTATTCTCAAGAGTGAAGCAAGTAACATAGGGGTCACAGAAAACCCTCCAATTACAGGATATGAATTAGTCCCAACACCCAGATATGATCAGGCATTGATAATAGAAGATTCCAATTTCCCACCTGAATTTCGAAGTTACACACCTCCACCAGTTGATCACAAGTTTCCATTAGCTTTAACAAACAGTCCCGTGGGGATGCCAGAGTTTCAAATACCATCAGAAGTTCACACCACGTGTGCATCGCCAGAGGAGCCTCTTCATAGAGATGGTTATGTTTTTCCGCCTCTCAACAATAGCGTCTTGGTAGAAGGAAGAAGGGAGGTACAAGCTTTTCAGACTACTAGAGGAGAAGCTCCTAAAGTGTATCAAAGGAATTATCATCAGAAAGAGCCACTGACATCATCGATACCTCCTAATAATTTTGCCACTCCACCGAATCCTAGTGCGAGCAATAATCCAAGTTTACCAAGAGATTCTCCAGAATACAGGTGGCAAAATGCAACGCAAGGCGGAGGAGGACAACAAGTTATTCAGCAGCTAGTTCATCAAGCTGGGCAAAAACCAAAGTAGTGTCTTCCTAGAGAGGATGTGAAAAGACTTGGCTCCTATGTACTAGAAGAATTCAAAAGGATGAAAGTTAGTCTCCCCCTGCATGAGCTAATGAAGATTTCGGAAGTAAGGGAGACCATTCTAGGAAGTTTGAATGAAACACTTGTTGTAAGGAATACATCCCAAGATGCAACCAGTGCACTACGAAATACTCCTATCGTCACACAGTCTCGTCCCGCACAAAACACTAATCTGGTGGAAGAGCTGCCTCATGCACCATTTGTCACTTGGGAGGCTCCGCAACAACTGCAAAATTTCATAGGAATGGTACAAGGTTCTTCAAACACTTCTAAGAAGCCAGAGGCAGAGATTAAGGAGAGGGCTCAACTTGATGTTCTCACAGAGCAAACGCAGAAGTTGAAAGATGTTGTTCAAGATAACCAAGTTCAATTGGATAGGAAAGATGAAAGCAAGACTGCCTCAGCAAATGAAAGGAAAAAACTAGTAGTACTTTATCAGGGGAAGGATGAGCCCGCCCCATTCTTGGTATCAGTCAGAATTTTTGGGAAGTTATTGCATAACTGTTTGATCGATTCTGGTGCATCAAGTAATGTCATGCCTTTGAAGGTATGTCAGGCGTTGGGTATAATTCCGCTCCAGACCAACAAGAAGGTGACTCAGCTGGATAAGACTGAAGTTCCAGTTGTAGGAGAATTAAATTGCATCCATATGCAGCTGGAAGCGGATCCCAGAATTCAAAGTCGCATTGACATATCAGTTGTGGATATACCTGATGGTTATGGCATGCTATTGAGCAGAGATTGGGCCAGAAAATTGAACGGATACATCGCGACTGATTTCTCCCACATGTGGCTTCCTTGGAGAGGAGTTCCAAATTAGATAAAAATTGAAAGTACACCACGGCTCAAATTGATGATCACAGAATGTGGTGAAAATAGTGATATTTTGTTCGTAGAAACTGATTTGGGTTCATATAGGCCCATTAAGAAAGAGGTCCTCATGTTGCAGAGCTCGAAAGAAGAAAAGCTTTTAGAAGATACGCCTGCCTCCATTTAAGTATTGATTAAAAACAATTCAAGTGGGAATGAGAATGAAGGGATGTTCGGAGATTCTGTGTTAAAAGGTGTAAAGCAAGAGATAGAAAGTGCCTCCATCAAAGACTTATCGTTACCCATTCACGAGGCTTTCCACTCAGAGAGTACAGGTCTCGCGAGCGAGATCTACATGGAGCAAGTCCCAAAGATGACTCAACAAGTCACTTTAGAGGAAGAATGTGAAGAAGTCAATAAGAAAGAGGACTAGATTCAAACACGGCTGTCTCAATTAATGCACTTGGAGGAGAAAAGAAATGAAGCTTTGGAAGGTATGGCTAAGCATCAAAGGGTTATGAACAGATGGATCGACAAATCGTGGCTGGACCCTGGTCAAGCTTCTAATATCCCGAGAGATAATGCATTTAAGTTACGAACACGAACAGGAGGGGATATCCCATTGCTAGTCGATGGGAAATTCTTCAAGCATTATTTCCAGTCCTAGGTTCCCTCCTGGAACCTGCTTTGTAACATAATTAGATTAGATTTTCTTTCCCGTTTGTTTGCTTTCCTGTTGCTTTCCTGTTTTGTTTTGTTCTGGTTTCGGTTTGTTGCCCTTTGGGTTTTTGGTTTGGCGTTCTTCCCTTGAGTTGTCCGATCAAGTGGTTTTGGTTTGGAATGGGCAAGGATTTTAGGGTTTCCCCATTGCGAAGGGGGTGATGATGGTTTTAACTTTCACAACGTGGTTCTTTCCGCTGCAATTTGTGCATTTTTTTTTAAAAGGCCAAGATTGTTTTTCTTTTGTCATCATCCAGTTTGGAATAAATTCGTCTCGGGAGGTTACCCCGCTATTGTGTCTTAACACACGAGTCTAAAGACCTTAAAAATCTTACCAATCTCCATTCTGAGTCATTTAGGTTTCTTGGGAAAGGTTTTGGCAGGTGAAAATCTTACATCTTGCTTCAGCGCTACTACAATTCTCAAACCCATTGGAGGCTTCATTGCCTGCCAGCCAATTGAGGAATTGAAGGAGAAATCAAATGAAGAAAAGAAAATGTGCTTAAAAGAAATATCTGAAATATCAAGAAAATGAGAAATGAAAAGGAAAATATTATGAAATATTGGTTTTGGGAACATACGAGTAACTCCACCGGGGCTATGGACGCCCGGCCGGCAGTGGAGCAATATTCGTGAGAATTGTAGCGACAACCTCGTCGGGGCTATGGACGCCCGACTGGCAGTGAGGCAATGTCCAGGATGCTTTTGAAGTTAAAGATATTTGTATAACTTGTTGCGACCGATTCCGGAGGTCGAGATGGTTTAGAGATGGAACGAATGCACACACTCACGAGGTCTTGGATGAAAGTGTTCTGATCCAATATCGGATTCTTCTCCCTTTTTGAGTAAGTATCGTTCTGTATGATGATTTGAGGAAGATTAATCAAGGTTCAATTCTTAAAGTGTTTTTCAACACTTTCCCGTGGGGATGCCAGATGTTGTGACCTTTTCACACATCACCCCATTCAAGATGGGGACCCCTAATTTTTGCTTTGTTCGGGACTTTTGGCTTTGGTTTTTCTCTTTCTCTCTCTCTCTTTGCCGGTCTCTTTTCTATCTGCCTTTCGAGCGATGTGCCTGTCGGTGAGCTTTAACCTAAAATTTGGACCAAGTCTGAAATTAGGGTTTGTACTTTCCTAGTCAGTCCGAGGTCAAGCAAGGTGAATAAATTGAAAACAGAGACTAACATTGCTGTCAGTGTGCTTCCAACAGGTTTCCAGCTAAGTTTCATCAGATTCTAACAACTTACTATTTTTAGTAAGTGTGTAATTCAAGGCGTTCCTTCAGCATTCTTGAGGTTTTAACAGTCACGCCACATCCATAACACATCAAGCTGCTCGTGTGCAAAATTTGAACTGAAACAGACAACTTACTATTTTTAGTTTAGCTTCCGGAGCAGATTTCAGGGCTTAGATGCAGAGTTTTTCAATGCATGTCTGGAGATTCCTTCTAGGTTTTCAAAGACCTTCGCGACAGTATAACATGCAAAGTGAGACGAAAACTTTCAGAGTTCAGCCTTCAGAGGATATCTTTAGGGTTTGAATGTCAGGGTTTTCTTTGCATGTTGGCATATTCCTTATGGATTTTTCGAGAGCTATGCAGTGATGTGACATGCAAACGGAGATGGTCACTCATTTGGGAACTTACTATTTTTAGCAGGTGCATCCTGATAGCCGCCTCCCAGCACTTTAGAATCACGAGCTGATCACAATGCAACAGAAACGAGGACAAACATAGATCATTTGATATGCATGCAGAACAAATTAGGGTTTCCAGCTTCGGGGCCTGAAAGGAGGGGTAAAAAGTCAGAATTTTCGAAAACCGGTGTAAACCACCGCGATCAGCATCCTTCAAGCTATCTGCTGGTAAAATTTGAAGACAAACGGAGCACTTACTATTTATAGTAAGTCATTTTGGAAACTGGCTAAAAATAGTAAACCAGCAGCAGGCGCCAATGTGAACGGGCAAGTCATCCATTGAGGAGCACGTCATTCGAATTTCAAGTCAAACGGAGTTGTGGAGGTCTCAGAAACAAGCAATGACTATAAATAGTAAACCACCTTCAAAAATGTGCTATTTTTAGCAGGTCAGCTCAGGATGGCAATGTGAACGGGATGACAAGGTCATGAGGATCCTATGCTC
The DNA here is from genome assembly GCA_007258455.2 of Sequoia sempervirens. NCBI lineage: Eukaryota > Viridiplantae > Streptophyta > Pinopsida > Cupressales > Cupressaceae > Sequoia > Sequoia sempervirens. The sequence continues at coordinate 179,350 of VDFB02252204.1, forward strand.
AAAATTTCAAATTGATCTGAGCTTCAGAGATGCGAGAATCAAGGGACTTACTATATATAGTAAGGTATTGGAGAAGCTAGTGAGGATGAGAGAGAAAACGCCTAAGTCTGGAGTTCATCTTGCTCATACATCAAAATGCGCCCTCAGGGTGATGGAGGCTAAAAAATTCTAAGTCTGAACTCAACATCCTACAGGACCCCTCAAATGCGCCCACTTTAAGTTGGCAGTTGATAAAAAAATGTGAAGTGTTGAAGATATCTTGCAGGACCATCAAAATGCACCCAGCTTGCCTTCAAGATGATGAAAAATATTCTAAGTCATGGTTAAATCTTCCTGCCACCTCCAAATGCGCCCAGCAAGTATTCAAGGTGTTTGAAAAAGTTTCTAACATGTTTCATCCTCCTCACATGGCAAAATGCCGCCCACTTCCCAAGAAAGTCAAGGAGGTCAACAAAGTTCGTCCTTCACCCATGGCAAAATGCGCCCAGCTCAAGGTAGTGGCATGCAAAAATTTTCTAAGTATGAAATGCTTATCCTCCTCCTATGGAAAAATGCGCCCATGCTCAAGAAGCTAGAGAAAGTCAAGGAAAGTCAAAGATGTTAATCCTCCTGCCTATCCAAAATGCACCCACCTTGAGAGTTGAATGTTAAAAATATTCTAAGGCAAAAAGATATCCTTCTCACCCATCAAAATGCGCCCATGCAAGAATAAGCTAGAAAAATTCAAGGGAAAGTCAAAGATGTTCATCCACCTTGCGTGCCTAAATGCGCCCAAGTAAGGCCACATGAGGATAAAAGAAGGAAGCCCAAAGGTCACTAAGGCGTTGGAAGTTTTATCCTTTACATCTTGTCATATGCGCCCAAGAAAGAAGTCAAAAGTCAACGAAACTTCATCCTCCATCACCTTGAATATGCGCCCATCCACTTGACACTTCAAGATGCGCCCATCACAAGTATGAAAACAAGTCAAGATGGCGTTGAAAATGTTTTATCCTTCATGACTAAGGAAATGCGCCCAAGTTGATAAGAATAAAGGGTGAATGTTGCTAAGGCGTTGGAGTTTTAAATGAAAGTGTCCTCTTCTAAGTGCTAAATGGGCCAAGTGCAAGATGATATTGCTAAGTAAAAAAATAAAACATGCCTAGGCGTTGGAAATTGCCAAATGAAAAATAAAACATGTTAAGTATGATGTGCCTTCAAGAAGATTTTTTTTTTTGAAGTTGATAAAATTTCCCACCACTGGAAAATGAGCATGGATGAAATAAAATTTTACTCACAAGCAAGGTGAACAAAGTTGAAGTAAAATTTTCTAAGGCAAAATTTTCAAAAGTGCTGAGTGATTCAAAAAAATTCTAAGGCAAAGAAATTTTCCTTAGGAGAAATACGCCCAAGTTGAAATAGTGATGAAATTTCCTAGAGCACGAGCGGGATTGCCAGTGAAGAAGTCCGATGATGCCAGCTGCACAGGGTCAACAAAAATATTTCCAGGTCAGAGCAACAAGAAATGTTCACAGATGTGAAGAACGGGATTAAATTTGTTTAAAAAAATTATTTTTCCAAGGTTCAAAATTCAAGAAAATTAAATGAACCCGTTCGTTGTGTACACATGAATTCGACACGTTCTAAAGAAAATTTTCTTCTGGGTACTGGACGTTTGCGATGAATGGATTTCGAAGTCTTCCACAGTTCGTTGGGGCCTTCAGCGTGAAGAATTTGATCGGTGCTCAAATTATGAATTTTCCTAAGGGAAATTTTAAAATTTTCTAAGGCAAATGTGAAGAAAATGTGTTTTCAAGGTAAAATCCTCCAGACAATGAATTTGAAAGGAACTGCCTAGGTGAATTTGTTCAAATTCTTCGTGACGATAATCTTCCTGAGCCGGAGATGAATGAAATCAAAATTGTTAACGCTTCAGCTGGTGGAATAAATTTCTTGAAGAAGATGCAGTTGAAGTTAACACCTTCAAAAGATGATCTTAAAATGCATCTCTAAAATGCGCCCTTAGGAAGTTGAAATTTGGCTAAGGCATGAAGAATCATGAAGAAGGCAAAAGTTGGCTACTGAAGACGATGAACCCTTGGAAGTTAAAGCGTGAAAATCAGGTAAGTAAGCTGATTTGTTATGAAGTGTTCTAATACTCTTCTCCTTGCTTGTTTTGCAGGAGAAACGTCAAGACCAAACGATGATGACTTAAAGTGATGAAGCAAATAGTCCAAGATGATAAATCAGGAAGGAAGAAAAAGTTGCAAGAAAATGGCTAAGTGTTGAGACTTAGTGACAAAGAAGAAATGTTTTTAAAATTCAAGATGGAGAAAAGAATGGAAGCTCGAGCAAAGTTGAAGAACAACGTCAAGAAGAAAATCAAGAACAGTGTGAATGCGTTTCAAGGATGGAATCTTCTAGAAGGATGATGGACATTAATTGCTCATTTATTGCCCCACTCTCCATTATGGCGGTTTTTAGGGCGAATCTTGTTTAGGGCTGAGGTGGCACAATCTGGGCCATCCAGCCGATTGTAATCCAAGCCGTCCATTGGACTGGGCTATCTATAAAAGGGGGAGTTCCCCTCATTTGTATCTCATTAGAATTAGATCAGAGTTAGTATAGCAGAGAAGGAGTAGTGAGAAATTGATAAAGTAGAAAGTAGAGTAGTTTGATAGTTTAGATTGAAGAGGAAGGAAAGTCTTCCCATTGGATACTTTGTAAGAAGTTGTCATGAATGCTTTCATAATAAAAGAATTTTCATTGATGGTGATTTCTTCTTTGTTATGAATAGTTGTTGAGGCTTCTTCGTCCTTCCAATTCACATAGCATCTTGAAGTGGCTTAAAGTAAAGTAGATTCCATTTCATGCAAGTACTTAGTAATTGTGGAATGTGGTGCTCGATTTGAACAAGACTTCGTTCGTCCATACCACTAGCGGGCTCGCTGATGGTGGGTTCGCCCTACGTGGTCAACTGGATTACTTTTCAAACTTAACTTCGATTGTGACTCACGTGTTCGTATGCATCGTCTTGATGGTGCTTGCATGTTGAGTTATAATTTGAACATCTTTCGCCACTCCTCTGAAGCTTGCACCGATTTTGTTGAAGCTGTCCGATGCGAGGCTAGGTGAAATCCGGTTGAATTCTGCTGAAGTCGAACTCCACATATCTTGCACTTAGAGTAGAACATAAACTTCTTAGGCCCTACACTCATTTAATTTCAGCTCATTTCTGGTTAGGATTAGGAAACTTGTGCTCACTTGCCAAATCATTCGAATTACATGAAAGCCCTTAGTCCGCTGTCTACTGTCAACTGTCGAACAATTGTGTAAGTCCCCTTGAAATACCAGCAAAATCACATCAAGCCAACTGAGACTATTCGCATCAAAGGAACCTTGGAGTTAAATGTATGATCTATCTCGCAATCTTAGCATGTAGGAAACTTTGTTCAAGAGAGGATAGGGTAGCCGTTGGCAACTTTATTCTGTGTTGGTGTAGTCGCAAAAACCACGTCAACACTTAGGCCATATCATCAGTGTAGAGGGAGTGCGGATGGATCCTGAGAAGATCCGTGCTATCGTAGATTGGCCTACTCCGGCGAACCTTACACAGTTGCGAGGATTTCTTGGCTTGTGTGGTTTTTATCACAGATTTGTGAATGGTTATTCACGCCATGCAACACCTATGACGGATTTGTTGAAAAAAGGTGCATTCTGTTCGACTCCTGAGGCACAGGAGTGTTTTGTGAGGTTCAAGGAGCTGATGACTATGTGTCCAGTGTTGGCACTGTCAGATTTTACGAAGCCTTTTGAGCTTCAGTGTGATGCTTCTGGTGAGGGCATTGGAGCGGTGCTTATGCAGGACAAGCACCCGATTGTTTATGAGAGCAGGAAACTCAAAGGACCAGAGAGGCTCTACAGTATTTATGATAAGGAGATGCTGGCCATAATGCATGCCTTGACCAAATTTAGGCAATATCTCGTGGGCAGTAAGTTTTGCATTAAAACTGACCACAACAGTTTGAGGCATTTCCTGGGGCAGCGAGACTTAAACGATTGGCAGCAAAAGTGGGTGAGTAAGTTAGAGGCATATGACTTTGATATCACCTACATCAAAGGTACCCAGAATGTAGTGGCTGATGCTCTCTCACGCAGGCCTTATCTGAGCTCTATGGTTCACATTGCAGAGGATTGGAGGCATTTGATTGTGGCAGAGTATGCCAAGGATACTTGGGCATCCAGTATTGTTGAGGGATCGATGGTAGACACCAGGTACACGCTTGTGAATGACTTGATCATTTACAAGAACAGGATTTTCTTGATCCCAGGATCTGAGATGAAGAACACTGTTATGCGAGCCTTTCATGATGTGCCCACAGCAGGACATTCCGGGTATTTTAAAACATACAGACAGATACGGGAAAGGTTTGCATGGAAAGGACTTAAGGCAGATGTTCTTCAATATGTGCGTGAGTGCCCTGTTTGTCAGCAGAACAAACAGGAGAACACGTATCCAACAGGATTGTTGCAGCCACTTCTGATTCCTGATAGGAAGTGGGAATGCCTGTCGATGGATTTTATTATGGGCTTGCCCAAAGCCCAGGGACGAGATTGTATATATGTAGTTGTGGATCGGCTGACGAAGTATGCCCGCTTCTTCCGATCACCACCACTTACACAGCTACATAGGTAGCAGAGGTCTTCTTCCGTGAGGTTTTCAGATTACATGGGTTGCCTCGGAGCATAGTTAGCGACAGGGATAGTCGGTTCCTGAGTCACTTCTGGTAGGAGGTGTTCAGACTTTGTGGGACCGAGCTTACACCGAGCACTAGTTACCACCCGCAGACTGATGGTCAGACGGAGATAGTGAACAAATGGGTTGAAGGTTACCTCAGGAATTACATTGCAGGGCAGCAAAAGGCGTGGGTCAAGTGGATATATTTGTGCGAGTATTGCTACAATACTACGTTTCACATGACCATTCAGATGTCCCCCTTCATGGCGTTGTACGGTTATGAAATATGCCAACCAATTTTTTTTTTTCTTGAATTATCATAACACAAGCGAACACTACGCCAATGGATTAGCGTTAGCATCAAAACTGAAATCCAAGCTTGAAAGAACTCAACGCCAAGAATGCACACTCAATCCCAAGGAAGGATAGGTGTTGTCATATGGCGGAGAAATTAAAGAACAGTACTTGAAATGAAACAAACTCAACGTCAAGAATGTGCACTCAAGATCCCACTGAGGGCGAGGTGCTAACATATGACGGAGTTATTAATTGAAAACTGAAACAAATAGGCAGATAACCAGCCATGAAGAAATCCGCTCAACCACTTAATTAGTGGGGGGAAGAAAACAACATAATCCAGACTAATTCCTCCGCTACGGCGGGCATCCACTAAACAGTGGGAATTCTCCACTTAACAGTGGGTGATAGAAAGTAAATACAAATCAGATTCCTCCACACTGGCGGTAAACCATCCAGGGGTTATGATATTTGCATTAAAGATCACAAGTAAATGCAGTAAATAAATGGTTGGATTAGTACTACTAATTCTCAACCTTACAATTAAGAAAAACTGCAAATTACAAGTGTTACAATAGAAGAATGAATGCAAATATGTGAAGGATGAATTTAGCTAGTTTATATAACTCTCAAAGACTGAAATTGAAGCCAAATTCTGAACTTGTTGAAGTCTGATAATAAAAACCAGCAAACTGAAACTTTAAACCAGCAACCTGTAAAACAATGAAATGCTCATAACTCTTTCAATATACCTCTGAATTGAATGAAACGAAATGCAAAGTCTCTTTGGAGGATAGGCACCCAAACTCAAACCACAAAATTGCATCAAAACTCAAGATATTATTTTGCATGAATCCCAAAGCACTCTCAAGATGGTACGACCCTCAAGAGGGGCGATTTCTCTTGCTAAAAATCAAATACTTGGAATTAAATTATGAAATTCTCCAAATATGGTCGCCATTAGCATAGAATTGCAAGGATCAAATACCCATAACCAAAATAAATTCACATCAAAAGCTGTAAATGAAAAATACCTTTAGCTGTGTATACACTAGCAACATTAAAATTGAAATTCTCACCAAAAGTCACCAACTTTGAAGCACAATCTGCTAGTCTGATTGAGAATCAACAAAAAGACCAACTAGGTGTTGTCTTTCAAACACGAAATTGGATTGGAACTAGGAGGTAAGCATCCCTCGAAGCATTAAACAAGTTGTCATTTTGACAACATAACATTAGCATAAACATTGGATAATCAGCTCTTCAAATAGCAACAATATATAAGCTTTAGTTGGCAAATGAAACAACAAGAACTCTTCAAATTCCAAGAAGTTGAATCACTTCAACTTCCAAAAGGGACGCCACCTTTTTGCCTTTTACTTTTTGAAATAATAAAATATTACTCAACCTCCTTTAGGTGTCCAACTTCACTTTGCAACAATAAAGCATTTAATAAATCATTAAATGCACAATTGACCCCCTTAATGGCCCCTCTTTTAAAACAACATGAAGTTATTACTCCTAGGCGTGGGGTACAACTGAGAAACATGAAATTTGACTAAGTATAAACTCAACTCATGAAGAAAACCAAACCCAAAGCCAAACTGAAACTGATGGATAACAAGATGACTTGAGTTGAATTGCTGATGGTGCCACTGCCAAAATTAGACTTACTAAAAATAGCCACTGCCAAAAATAGTAAGTTTACCTCAAAACCAATAGAAAGCAGAACTGAGCTGGAAGCAAGACTTAATGAAAGTGGAAACCCTAAATTTGCACATCTGAGTAGCCTATGGATTTCCGGAAATAGGCTAAAACCAAACGAAGAGCCTATGGACAAAATGGGGACATTACAGGTTATGAGGCGCCTAGTTTTCTAGATTTGCTACTGAGTGACAGTAGAGTGTCGAGTGCTAGAGACTTATTGCAAGAGAGTCAGGACACTATGAGGGCTTTCAAGGAGAATATTGCTAAGGCACAGAATCAGCAGAAGCAGTACGCAGATCAGAAGAGGATAGAGAGGTCTTTTGAGGTGGGAGACATGGTCTATCTCATGCTGCAGCCCTACCGTCAGTCTACTCTTAGGAAGAGTGGTTCGGAGAAGCTTAAGCCACGGTATTATGGTCCTTTCAGGATTCTGAGGCGTGTTGGAGAGGTGGCTTATGAGCTAGAGCTTCCGGCGGATAGCAAGGTCCACAATGTTTTTCATGTGTCACGTCTCAAGAAGGCGTTGGGACACCGTGTGGTACCTTCAGCAGTTCTACCTCCCTTAGATGACGAGGGAAAGTTGATCTTAGTACCTGAGTCTATCCTGGAGTACAGAGAGAGACAGTTGCGTAGGACTATCAGGGAATATTTGGTGAAATGGAGAGATTTACCAGTGGATGCTACGATGGGGAGAGCGAGGATGGCAGGCATCCTGAGTTGAGGGACTGTAATGTCCCCTTCCAGTTGACATCTCTCGAGCTTATGATTAGCCTATTATGCGACCCTCGTAGGCTGATAGGATGGATAGAGGGTCTTGTTGGAGCTTGGCTTGGCTTCGGATTGTCGGAATCTACCAGTTTGGCTTTCATTCGGAGTCGTTCGGACATCTTTTGCTTGACTTGCTATTTTTAGTAAGTTAAGTCACTCAGCGGAGCACCCCTGCTATTTTTAGCAGTATGGTTTGGTCGTGTGCAAATTCAATCACTTATTCTCCAGCTTCAGACGGTTCGTTAATCGGAAGTATTTTGAGGAAGATATTAATATTTTAATTGTCAAATTAAATATTAATTATTTGAAGCTTATATTATAAAGTTATAATATTATTTAATATTATAACTTAAGTGATTTCTTAAAGGGGTCGACCAACATTGAAGAGGGGCCACTTTTCAATTATAATTTACAATTAAAAGTGCGTTCAAGACTATTGAAAAATTAAAAGAAAAGTTCGAACTTAATTTAAATGATGCCTTTTTGAGAAAAGTCGACTTTTTGAAGGATATAAGGGTTTCATTGGAAAAAGAGCTCATTATGTTCTGAAATCGAATTTTTGCCAAGTGCTTCTTCTGAGAATAGAGCCAAGGGTTCCAGTTTTCATTTTGCATTGGAGAACGAGCCATTTTCAGTGTTGCAGTTCATAGGCTGTGAAATATCAACTGATTTATTGCTTGTCAGAGAGATAGCTTCATCCAGAGGTTATCACAGAGCTTCACTCTTTGAGTTATCATCAGGGTTTTGGTTTGGAAATCATCCGAGAAGGGTTCTTCAGTATTGGCGTCCATTTTCCATGTTCTAGACATATTTTTCAAGATCCGTATAGATTTGTTACTGCTGTTGCTGAGCCGTACTAGGCTGTTGCTGGGCCGTACTTTCTAGTACCAGGCCGTACCTTTCACATTGGGAAAAGCGCTTCATATTTGGGCATTCTGTCTTCACCAACAGGGGCGCATTTTCATCTGGATTCATTCTGGATCATCTGGCGAAGGGAGGAAGTGATTATATTGATAGCCGTACCAGTTCATCATCATTTCAAGTGCCTATAATCAGCAAATCAGGTTTTCTTTAATGCAATCATGTTGTTGCTTTATAGCTTGCATGTTATCAGATCTTATATGTAATCAATCCAAAAGGTAAATAAACAGACTGGCACCATTAAATCCAGTAGTTTCCATCATTTCTAGCATTGTAATATTTTATTTAATTTTTACATGCAATTTCTTTCAAAATCGCACTTCTTCAATTTATGCAAAAACACCACAAAAAATCAAAAACGTTAAAAAACAAGCAAAACCAAACAGTTTCAGAAATCAGTGAGAACAGGGGTTTCTACATTCCTCGAGGGTATCATGCCTTGAGTTCATCTATGAGGCGTTTTGGATCAGATCGGGCTTCACCATTGGATTCAGAGCGCTGGAAAAAGTTAGGATTGGCTTTTGTTTTGCAAATTTTGGCCATCGTTTGCCAGATCTGTGAGGGTTTCAAGCTGGGAGATTTTTTGGAAGATCTGGGGGTAGCCGAATTTTCGGAGTAGTTTGGGCACAAACGGAGGTCACCATTGCATTCGCAGTGGCCAAAAACCCTAAAAACGCCTTTCGTTTCGTTGATTTTGGTGAAGTTGGTCCAGAAGGCAAAAAAAATTTGCCTGGGGGCCATACGGCCTCCCCAGCACGCATTTCGATGCACGGAAATCAATTTTTTTATAAAAACGTGCATTTTTCGGGAACTGTGCGACGCCTCCAGTTATAAAGGCCGCCGCCGCCGCCACGCCACCGGGCGGCCACCAGTTGGCTGCCCATCCTCACCGCCGCCGGGTCTCACCGCCGATCCGCTGCCCTTATGCAGCCCCACCGGGCCCTTCTGCCAGGCCGAGGTCCTATGGAGGACCACGGGCCCGCGCCTAGCCGCGGTGGCTTTCGAGCTTTGTTGGCGGTCCTATGGCGGACCAGCCCCTGGTCGACCCAATCGCCAAACGAATATTCTGACTCGTGTAGAGTATATTCCGCAAAAATCGAATATTCCGGCCACCACGAAATTTGTTGGTGTAATTAATTATTAATTACACTTTGCATAACTTAGGCATTTTTTAATTCCTAGGTTATAGGTTTTCATCTTTATCTTATTGAGCTATCTTGTTGCTCAAGATAAGATTAGGTTTATGCATCTTTGTTTTTATAAAGCAAATCATATCTTGTAATTATTTGTACTTCGAATATATCAATTTGCACATCTTTATGAAATCTCTGCTTTTTTGTTTTTCTCTTCTATGGAAGGTGATTTTCTGGCTTGCATTTCAGATCTTGGTTTCTAACATGGTATCAGAGCCTCGATTTGTAGCCCCTTCTCAGCTTTTTTGGAGGAATACATTGCAGAGCTCATTTGGGATCCCTCAAGGGTTTCATTCCTTGAACATCTTTATGTAGCGTCTTGGATCAGATCGGGGTTTTCTGTTGGATTCAGAGTGTTGGAAAAAGTCAGAAATGGCTTTTACTTCATTCATTTTGGTCACCGTTTGCCAGATCTACGAAGGTTTCAAGCTCGGTGATTTTTCTGATAGATCTGGGGTTCCCTGATTTTTGGAGCACTTTGGGCCCAAGCGGACCTCGCCGTTGGATTCGCAGCGCCCAAAAACCCCTATTTTGATATAAAATTTGTCTGATTTGGACACAGTCGTTTGGAGAGGCAAATATTTTTTACCCAAGGGTCGTACGGCCCCCAGGCACGCTCTACGAGGCACATAAATCGAGAAAAATAATAATAATTAAAAAAAAAAAAAATCGGTGAATTTCGACGCTTCCCATTTCAATCCCCAGCACCACTCGGTAGTCATCGGGAGCCCCAAGCTCCACGCCCCCGCCACCCTAAGCCCCCGCCGTGGTTCTATTGGGAACCAGGGGCTCTGCCGCAGGACCCAACCGCCAGCCTCCTGGTCCGCCCAGGGGACCAGGGGCTTTAATTTTTTAGCCCCTGAGGGCTACAAGCAGCCAAATCGGACCTTTTTGGAGCACTTTCACGGAAACGGGTGTAACTTTGGCATACGGTGTCGTGTTTTTGCAAACAAGATATCGTCGGAAAGCTATTTCTGAGCTCTACGCAATGGTGCAGGTGTGATTTTCTAGTTTTTCTTTTTTGATGTCTTTCTCGGCCTCGGAAGTCAGATGTTGCTGTTTTCACTCTGGGAGACGTATCTTTTGACTCGCTTATCCGTTTTTCACGATTTTCGCAGCGTTGGAAAGTTGGTTTCGGCCTCTATGCAGATCTGAGGTCATTTACAGAAGATGTGTACCTTATTTTATGCATGCATTCGTTTTTGTTTCATGCACTAGGTTTGCATTTTCGCTTATGTTTCTGCAGTTTCGCATTCTCTCCTTCTGCAATCATTGGGTATTGTAATAACGAATTGATATAAAGTTCCATTAAGGGGGGTTCTTGCATCCATTCTTATTATTGGTGAGAACTCGCATGAGTTTGTCTGGTTTCCTATTGTTTCCTTTAGTTTCTTTCTTGCTTAGCTAGACACATCGTTGGTGTGCTTTGGTTCACACTTCACATTGGGAGTTTATGGTTCTTGATCTGCATTGGTTCAGATCTTTCTCAGTTTGAAGGCCATGTTTTTATGGTTAATGTTCCAGAATCTTGATGGTACTCGTCTTATGGACAGTTTTAGTTTTAGTTTGGCATTGGCTTCAAGAGACACAACTTCTAGATTTTGTTATTATTATGGGCTTCATTCATCCTTTCATCTACTATTGCTTATAGATTCCAGGGTTGATCCAGTATGTGAGTTTCTAGTGTTCCTTGGCATTGGGTCTACTGTTGCATTTATGATTCCGATCTAAAGATTCAGGTCTGAGACATGGACGGCTATTTGGAGCAGCAATTCGGCATCTAGGGGTCATCTTCTCGAGAGAAGGATTTCATTGCTTGGTTGGGCGCTACATGAAGAAGGACATTCTCTTTGGCACAAAGGAAAAATCATTTTAAATTTCAGACATCTCTCCTTGCTGGGTGCAGCCCTTGAACAGGGGCGATTTTGGTATTGGAGGACAAATAAAAATCAGAAATTATTTGGAGATAATCGTTGGACCTCCAGGAGGATTGGCACATGAAGTTTGGAGACAAATACAAAGGCATTCTGAAGGATTGACCCAATTTCTGCAGGCTGCTTATTAATACCAGGTTCTTGCATACCTTATGACATCATTTAGGTTCATATCTGCATATTGTAGTTGCTGTTGTAGGAGATCATTACATCAGATTGGTATTGTATTTGAATATAATTGTAAAGCCAAGAGTTTTTGCTATGTTTTCAACATAAGCTTTGTAATAAGAATTGCATATCAATAATGGAGATATAAGTTGCATGACAAATGTTCGATGTAATGTCATCTTTGTAGCACTTAGTTTGCATGCCAATTGTTTGACAAAATGTCAATTGGCTGTAGGTGCATGTTTTACATGTAGGAATCATATACTTGAATTTGAAAATGATTGAAAGAAGTCATAAATGCATTTAGATTATAGTTTAGACATTGTAGCATTGATTTACAAACATTTAGCATACTTTGATATCATTTCTCATGCATACAATCAGACTGAAACCACAGACCAGTGAGCATTGAGTTTACATCAGAAATGTTCGACAATATTCCTTGAGCCTATTATCAGCATTCTGAGGTCAGATTAGGCAAGGGATATTACAGTCCTAGTGTCATAGGCTTGGATTCATCAAACAACAAATCTTAATGCCTTAGAGATTGCATTTGTATGCTTCCCACTCTTTCTCTACCAATAAGTCCTTGGACTCCATTTCACAATGAAAAATTCCCTCATCCAAAGGAGACTCATTTGAATTCAAACATTTCACCATGAAAACTTCCCTCATCCAAAGGAGAATCATTTGAATTCAAATATTTACTTATTTTCTCCAACCAAACTTGATTAACAAGACTAGCACAACCTTCTTCAAGAAGAGGGAGTTGCTTGGCAACCTCAACCTACTCTTCGTCCATAGGCTCTTAGACATCCATAGTCAATTGGATACTCTCTTATCTTTGTTCCCAACTACAGCTATAACTCATGCTTATGCTTTGATTCCAACTTTTTCTTGGTTCCCACGTTGTAACTGTAATGATGGAATTTCTTCATGTTTACTACTCTATCTAATAAAATAAATACATAAATTAATAATAGAGATGAAAATGCATACCAAATACAAGAGTAAAATATATCTTTATTCGCACATGAAATTATTATATAAGAAGACAAAAGATGGCCAGCCAAGGATCAAAGTCGATCTAACTAGATCACACCATTTTCCTTGACAATACACAGTCTATTTAGAAGACGTAATGGTTGGCAAGAGGAACACAACCGTCATCTAGCCGACACTTATAACTACCCATAGCCGAAAAACCAATTAATACAAACATTAAGACATAGTCAAATAACCAATTTTATTGAAACATAATAATAGACATTGTACATTGACTACATCATCCCCCCCAAAAGAAAAATTCATCTTCCAGATGACAAGTAAACATCGAGTAACATTAGGGAAGACTTTCTGAACTAATGATTATATTGTAGACAAGGACCTGTAAACAAACTTGGAAATGTACTTTGCAAACATGGACATGCAGTGTACTTGGCAAAGAAAATGAGTGCGATGGGGGTTTGGGGGAAATACCCCCAATAGGGTCAAGGGGTAGCACCCCTTGTGTGGGTTTGGGGGTAGCGTCCCTAGCATAGTTGAGGGGAACATCATTTTCATTGGACCAAACCCAAATTAAGACCTCCAAAACTACACAGAACTTCATGGTGCACATCATTTTCATGATTTTTTAGGAGACCTGACAAAGACAAAAAAAAGACTTTAGAGTGTTTAACCAACATATGATGACACCCAGGGAAGTTGTATGATGGTTGATGGTCGTGCGTTGCAAAGTTTCTATGTGATGTGGACTAGCTATATGATATAGGCATGTGATTCCATGATAGAGAATTGTACGATGTGAATGAATGGATGTCGTACGATGAATAAGTTTCCTCTAACAAGCCATACATTGGAGAATTCGCATTTAAAAAACTATATATTGGAAAATTTAAAATGGTTAGGTTGTACAATGGAACTCCAAATGGGTTGTATAGTGTAAATTGCTTCCCTCTTCAATCACCATACAATGAAACTCCATATGGTCCTTATAGTGATAGCTGATGTTGTACAGTCGAGAGGATTGTTGATGTCGTACAATGTAAATAAGATCACTGACAACGTATGGTGAAGAAAGATGATAGTGCCTGACGATGTATGGTGAAGAAAAATGAAAGTGCCTGATGGCGTACAATGAAGAAATTTTTGTGACACCTAATGACGTATAGTAAAAAAAAAATGCTAGCATTGTACAATATAAACAAGTTGCTCCCTAACATTGTATAGTGAAGGGAATGATGCCATCTACTAGGAGGATGTCATACAGTGTGGTAATGATGTCGTCCTCTAAGAGGATGTTGTACAATGTGATAATGATGTTGTCCACTAAGAGGATGTTGTACAATGTGATAATGATTTTTTTCACTAGGAGGATGTTGTACGATAGCAAAAATATACACATGTTGTATGATGTGCTGACAATTTGATCAATGTGTTGAGGAAACCCTCAAGTGATTATGGTGGGAGATGATTAAGACTTAGTACTCAAAGAGACGACATTCAAAATTTTCATGGAATACAAATATGCCTTTTCTTGGGCGTACAAGGATTTGAAGGGAGTACCACCAAAGTTATGCATACACTAGATACCTTTAGTACCAGGAGCACAACAAATATGAAAAATGACCATATAGAATGAACAAAAACTATGTAGTGAAGGTACAAAAATAAATAGAGAAGATGTTGGAGGTTGTAATAATCTTCAAGGTAGAGACTAGTGATTGGGTATCCCCAATTGTCATATCACTCAAAAAAGAGTTTGAACAAATACGGGTGTGTGTAGATTTCAAAAGTCTAAATGCAGTCACAATTAAGAACCCGTTTCCAATCCCCTTCACCAATTCAATATTAGAAGAAGTCGTCGGTCATGAGATTTATTCTTTCATGGACAACTTCTCAAGATATAGCCAAATTAGTATTGCTGAAGAGGATAAATTAAAAACTACATTTGTAGTAGAAGAGGGAGTATATGCATTCAATCAGATACCATTTAGACTATGTAAGCTCCAACTATGTTTCCGAGGATAATCCTCCACATCTATGATAAGATGTAGGTAGGAAATTTTCAAGCATTCTTGGACGATTGGTCATTATATAGTGACCAAGAAACACACTAAAAATCTCTAGTGGAATTTATGTAATGGTGCAGATCTGCATAGTTGGCCCTAAATCCAAAGAAGCGTCAATTCATGGTATCTAAGGGAAAACTACTGGGACACATCTTGCAAAGTAGGGTTAAAAATATACCTAGATAAAATAAGGTTGATCATACAGATGGAAGCATTGAGGGATGTAATGGGATTGAAATCCTTCTTGGGCCATGTCGACTAGTATCGATGCTTCATAAAGAATTTTTCCTAGGTATCTTACTCGTTTCATATGCTTACACAGAAGGGCCAAGCATTTACATGGATTGAAGACCAAGAGAAGGAATTCAATGAACTAAAAGTATGCCTAATTACTTCTCCTATTCTAGCGTACCCAAATTGGCACAAAGAGTTCCATGTACATGTGGATGCATTGAACTTCGCCATTGATGGAACATTGGCACAAGTGGGACCACAAGGACCAAACCATCCTGTCTTCTTTTCCAGCTAACTACTATCCAAGGCCGAACATAACTATAGCGCAACTGAAAGGGAGGCACTAGGAATGGTATACTCTGTGCAAAAGCTTTTGACACTACCTTCTACTAGCAAAACCCTTTACATTTTATGTAGACCATCAGGTGCTAATCTATTTGGTCAATAAAGCAATCATTCAAGGATAGATAGTTCGATGGTTGTTATTGCTACAAGAATTTACATTCACCATCATTGTACAATCAAGGAAGAGCCATGTTATAGCAAATAAACTATTGAGAATAAGATTGAGGGAACCACTAGAAGGTCTGAAGGAAGACTTTCCTGATGCCCACTTGTTCCAAATAGCAGTACTACCTCCTTGCCACAAGAAAATTGGAGAGTATAAATGTAATGTCCCCATTTTGGCCATACGCTCTTCATTTGGATTTAGCCTATTTCCGGAAATTCGTAGGCTAAGCTGAGGCAGAAAATTAGGGTTTCCTCTTTCAGATACTGCTCAGTTGGCGTTCTGAGGTTGTTGTGCAGACTTACTATTTATAGCAGTTCACTATCTTTAGCAAGTCTATCTTTTGGCAGTATCTGTCTAGCAGCAGTTCAATCCTTTGTAGTTCAATGTTCAGTTTGGCTTTTTGTTGTTTTGATGTGAACTTACTATTTATAGCAGTTGGCTATTTTTAGTAAGTCTAATTTTGGCAGTAGCATCATCAGCAATTCAGCTCAAGTCATTTTGCTATCCTTCAGTTTCAGTTTGGCTTTGGTTATCTCCATGGATTAAGTTTTATACTTAGTCATTTTTATGTTTCTCAGTTGTACCCCCACGCCTAGGAATGATCACTTCATGTTGTTTTTAAAAGGGGGTCATTAAGGGGTCAATGGTGCATTTAATGAATTATTAAATGCTTTATTGTTGCAAAGTGAAGTTGGATGCCTAAAAGAGGTTGATTAATATTTTATTATTTCAAAAAGTGAAATGCTTAAAGTGGCATCCCTTTTGGAAGTTGAAGTGATTCAACTTCTTGGAATTTGAAGAGTTCTTGTTGCTTCATTTGCCAATTGAAGTTTATATATTGCTGCTATTTGAAGAGCTGATTATGCATATTTTTGAAGAGCAAAGTTACGCTGCTGGAATGAATCCAGAATCCGGCTAAGGGAAAGCTTAGCAAATTTACTCCATTCTTCGGGCCTGCAACTATGGTTCCCTAGGTGGTGGATTGAGAGTGTGCTTCATCCAGAAGTACATATTGAGCATTATTGTGGAGTTTTGGTGAGATATTTCTAGTTTTTATGTTGCTGGTTTATCATGGCTGAAAGTGATTTTTGTATACAGCTTTTAGTATGAATTTTATTTGCTTCTGGGTATTGAAGATATGCATTCCTAGCACATGGGCGCCCCTTCCCATAGAAGATCAGAATTTATTTCAAAGTATTTATTTTTATTCTTGCAAAATCGCCCTTGCTAAGGGCCGTACCATGTTGGGAGCATTGAGAATTGTGCAAGTAAATTAATGGTTGCTTTTTGAAGCTGTTTCATCATCATGACATGGGCGCCTATCCTCTAGAGGTTCATTGCAATTGATTTCACTCAATTTGGAGGTAAATTGATAAAGTTATGTGCATTTCATTGATGTACAGTTTGCTGGTCTGATTTTCTGTATTCTCTATTTCTGATCAGACTTGTTAGTTTTTGATATAATGCTGGTTTGAGCTTCATTTCTATATCATTATTGTATTGTAAGAGTTAGAGGAAGTGTTACTCTAACCATTGATTGATTTGGAAGCATATCTTTCTTATTTGCAGCTGTTTAATTCATTGTAAAGCTGATTAGTAGTACTAACAGCTATTTATTTTATTTGCTGCAATTAGTTTAAATTTCATATTCCCACGATTGAGTGGTTGAGTTTAAATAATCATCTTTCTTTAATTGTAAGTTTCCCCCCACTAAATAAGTGGTTGTGTGGATGTATTCCCCCCACGTTAATAAGTGGAAGTGAGGATTTAAATGGCTGGCTTGCCGCCTTTAATAATGTAATAATCTCACCCATTGAATAAGTGGAGTATCCCCACTGCTTGTGGATGCCTGCATCAGCAGATGAATTGTAATTTCAGTTCAGTTTACTCCTAATGATCCTCTGACCATATGCTATCACCTCGCCCACATTGGGATCTTGGTGAACATTCTTGGTTAGAGTTATTTCCATGCTGATTTACTTTTGGAGCTAACGCTAATCAGTGACTTGTTGCTGGTTTGTGATGTTAAAAAGGGAATCATAAGGGAACATGAGCGCTATTCCCTTGAAATTGCACCGATTTTGTGAGTTGTCCAAACAGCTAGGTTCCCATCCGGTTGAAGTCTATTGAAACAAAGTCCACATATTCTTCTTTAAATCGCCCTTAGTTTTTGATATAATGCTGGTCATAGTTCATTGGTAAATAATGTTATTGTTGATTGTGATATAAGCTTGAGCTAGATAGGAAGTTTTTACTCTAACCATTGATTGATTTGGAAGCATATCTTTCTTATTTGCAGCTGTTTAATTCATTGTAAAGCTGATTAGTAGTACTAACAGCTATTTATTTTATTTGCTGCAATTAGTTTAAATTTCATACTCCCACGATTGAGTGGTTGAGTTTAAATAATCACCTTTCTTTAATTGTAAGTTTCCCCCCACTAAATAAGTGGTTGTGTGGACTGTATTCCCCCCACGTTAATAAGTGGAAGTGAGGATTTAAATGGCTGGCTTGCTGCCTTTAATAATGTAATAATTTCACCCACTGAATAAGTGGAGTATCCCCACTGCTTGTGGATGCCTGCATTAGCAGATGAATTGTAATTTCAGTTCAGTTTACTCCTAATGATCCTCTGACCATATGCTATCACCTCGCCCACATTGGGATCTTGGTGAACATTCTTGGTTAGAGTTACTTCCATGCTGATTTACTTTTGGAGCTAACGCTAATCAATGACTTGTTGCTGGTTTGTGTGTTAAATTTTGAGAAAAAAATTAAGGGGAATATTTCAATAAAGAAGAAAACTATCCTTGAAAAGAAGATCCTTCCAACTTCTAAATGGGTTGCTATATAAAATGGGATCTAATCACATCCTCGGACGATGTGTGATGCAAGAGGAGATAAAAGGTGTAATCGAGGAAGCAGACGAAGAACTAGTGAGAGGCCATATGGAACTAGATGCTACAGCTCGAAAGGTTCTCCTGACAAATTTTTTGTGGCCAACACTACATACGAACACACAGGAATGGGTAATTGGACATGATAACCGCCAGAGGGTAGGAAAACCATTAAAAAGGGACTATATGCCACTCTCTCCATCGCAGCCGTAGGAACTCTCGAATGATGGGGATTGGAATTTATTGGCCCACTCAAGGTCAACCAATTAAATACATAATGGTAGTAATTGAGTATCTAACCAAGTGAATGTAAGCCAAGGCATTACTGGACAACACAACACAATATGAAAAGGTTCATCTATGAAAAAATTGCCACAGGGTATGATATTCGTATCCAAATCACTAGTGATTGAGGAGGCCATTTTGTCAACCATGTCATTCAACTGATGACATAGGAATTTTAGATATTCTATACACTATCAAGCTCATACTATCTGAGGGCAAACGACCAAGTGGAATCAATGAACAAAGTACTTATCTCGGTCATTCATAAGTTGTGTGGCATTGAAGAAATAGATTGAGAGGAAAAATTATCGACTATACTATGGGCCTACAAAACATTGTACAAGGTAACTACCGGACACAAAATGTTTCAATTGATGTATGGTCAAGAAATGGTAGACCCTATGCAAGATGAATGTCCTCAATAGTGTCATCCAAATCTGCAATGTGGGATTCTACAAACAAAGATGTGATGTTTGGTAGATATGCATCCCAATGTGGTGGATCTAGAACGATGATAGCAATGTCCTGATGCAAAGAATCAGTGGAACTCATGGATGAGTCAATACTGGATTCAAATGTAGCAACAGGTGATGTGGAGATGAGATATCAATGCAAGCCATGTGACTACATTGTTCATCCCCAAATGATGGTGTCTCACATGATGTATTAGTGAGATTGGATGATGCTTTTACATGTGTTGGAACTAGAGGATTAGGTAAGGCAATACCATGATTAAGAAGAATTTTCTCCATTTCCTCAATTCTACGAAACCGACATTCTTCTGTTGTATGCCTTCTCTTTCTACAATATCCACATTTGATTTTCCATTTATTAGGAGGATTAGAAAGAATACTCAAATGGAAGGGATTTAGTGTAAGAGACATGATAACATGAACCAAAAACGTCAAAAGAAAAAACACTTAAATTTCCCCCCTTGATTCAAAACTCCCCCCCAAGAATGATTAGTGTTGATTGTAGCCCCTCCAAAACAATGTGCAAGAGAACTTTTACAAGTTTGTGAAGATCAGATGCCTAATCGACCGTTTATAATGCATGGTGATTTTAACAAATTTTGGAAAAATGGACAACCTAGATCTTATTTTTACATGCAAAATTAGATTCCTTGCAAACTTTTGATAGAAATAAAAAAAATTGCAAAATTTCGATAACCAGGGTGAAAGTTATGCCCTATCGAAATTCACTTACAAATATGACTTTGGAGGCTAAAAATGCATTAAAGCATCAACAAATAAAAAATGTCTCAATGCTAAAATGTTTTTCTCAAAAAGAGCCTTCCATCGACTATTCACAATTGAAAAACGGATTCCCCGTTTGCAAGTTATGAAAAAAAAAGAAAGAAAAAACACCCCCCCTTACAAACATTTGATGGTCACTAGATAGTCTATTGTAACCACTAGTGGTTAGAAAAATTTGTTAGGAATCAAACAATTTAACCAGTAACTAACATCAAGCAGTTTACATAAAGTGCTAGTAGATTAGAAACTGACAATTTGCAAAAAAATGAGACCAATGAACATGTGGTGGCCAACAAATGTGTTGTTGAAGAAGTCTTTGCGCCAAGTGTGGGACTTTCACCAATTCATGGGCCAGGTGAAGGTGTTGTGACCTTTTCACACATCGCCCCATTGCAAATGGGGAACCCCTAATTTTTGCTTCGTTTGGGTCTTTTGGCTTGATTTTGGTTGGTTTTCCTGTTGTCTCTTTCTTGTTTTGTCTGTCTTTCCGGGGATGTGCCTGTCTGAATTTAAATTTTGGCTAAGTTTGAGGAATTAGGGTTTGCTTTCTTCATGCCAATTTGAGGTTGATTCGAGTAAGCAAATTAAAGTCTAAGCTTGACACTGCGTCCAAGACACCTTAAGCTGCTTGCCATCAAATTTTGAGTTGAATCTGACCACTTGCTATTTTTAGCAGTCCGGGCTTCAGGAGCCAAATTTAGGGTTTGCATGTTGCAGTTTTCAATGCATGTCTGGAGAATCTTTCTGGGTTTTTCAAGACCTTCGCGATGATATAACATGCAAGCCGAGATATTGATTTTTGACAACTCAGGCTTCAGAGGCTATTTTTAGGGTTTGCATGTTGGAGTCTTCAACGCATGTCTGGATATTTTGTGGGTTTTTCGGGAGCTTCGCAGTGATGTAACATGCAAGCCAGGATTAGGACCTTTTTCCAGAGTTGTCTTCAGAGGCTATTTTTAGGGTTTGCATGTTGGACTTTTCAGTGCATGTCAACATATTCATCATGGGTTTTTCAAGAGCTACACAGCAAGGTAACATGTAGGCAGAATTGATTACTTTTCAAGAACTTACTATTTTTAGCCAATGCCCGTATGCAGTCCAGTTTGCTGGGTTTTTCTAGGTTTTGTGAGATCTCTCGGGTTGTGTGACATGCAAACACATCTGGCAGCTGATTGGTCATTTTCTCAGACACTTACTATTTTTAGCAGGATCACTCCGGCAGCTACCCAGCACTTCAACATCACGAACAGAGCGACATACAACAGAAACAGGGTCAAACGAAGATCATTTGAGCGACATGCAAGTTAGATTAGGGTTCCCAGCTTTGGGACTCAAAATGAGGGGTCAAACGCCAAAATCTCTGAAAACTGATGTATCCCATTGCGATCAGTATCTTTCAAGGAGTCCACTGGTAAAATTTGAAGGCAATCTGAGCACTTACTATTTATAGTAAGTCACCTTTGGAAACAAGCTATAAATAGCAGGTCAACACAAGATGGCAGTATGAACATGTCAGTTAGGCCATGAGGATCCTGTGGCACGAATTTCAAATCAATCCAAGTTGCAGAAGTATGAGAACCAGGGGGCTTACTAAAAATAGAAAGCAAGGCAAGCAAGCTGGAAAAATGACTAAGGTTGGAGAAATTCCTCCTACACCACTCAAATGCGCCCTGTCTTCACAAGGCTGGAGGAAACTTGCTAGGGCATTGGAAATTCCTGCCCAGCCCCTGAAATGCACCCTTAAGAGGATGAAGTTAAGAAAAGTTTCTAAGGAATGAAAATTCCTGTCCACCCTTGGAAATGTGCCCAACCTTGAGGAGTGAGGAGAAAGTTTCAAAGAGGCGTCGAAGTTCCTTGAGGACCCCTAAAATGTGCCCTCTAGCTGGAAGAAGGTTTGCTAAGTCTTGAAGTTCCTGCCCACCTAGCTAAATGTGCCCTAGCTCAGAAGGAGACAAGGAAAACGTTAAGTGAAGAGAAATTCTTCCATCACCTATCAAATGCGCCATGTCTTGAGAGGAGCTCCAGAAAAGTTGCTAAGTCAAGATGAAAATCCACCTACCCCCTTGATGTGCGCCCATGTTGGAAGTGATAGTGGTGAGAAAATATTCTAAGTGTTTAAAGTTCCTCTAGACCCCTTGATATGCGCCTAAGTGCTGAGGAGGAAATGGAAGAGTTGTTAAGGCGTTGAAAATTTGAAGTCCCCACCCCTAAATGCGCCCATCATGGAGATATCAACTAGGAAAAAATTGTAAGTCTGGAAAATGGAAGTAGGGGGTCCCATATGCGCCCATCTAGTGAAGAGGCCTATGCATTGTCTAAGGCATTAAAGAAACAAGAAGTAGTCACTCCTAAATGCGCCCACCTAGTAGAGGAACCTCAAGAACTTTCTAAGTCATTAAAGTGAAAGCACAGGAGTTGAAATGCGCCAGAGTGAAGGGAGAAGTTGGAAAATGTTGCTAAGTATTCAAAAGTGGAAGTGTAACATCCCAAATGCGCCCTTGAAAGGATGTGATTAGGAAATTTATCTAAGTGTTGCAAAATGAAAGTAGGGACCCTTAAATGCACCCTTGCAACATAGAGGTGTTTGAGAATTTCTAAGTGGTTGAAAATGAAGGGGTGAGGTGCTAAATGCACCTTGGCTTGGATGAGTTGATAAGAAATTTTTTAAGTGTCACAAAGTGGATGGAGAAGGGGTGAAATGTGCCCAAGTGCCAGGAGGTTGATTTAAAAATCTTTCTAAGGCGTGAAAAATGAAAACCCACTTAGCGAATGCGCCCAAGGTTGGATGGAATAAACATTGGAAATAAGTATTTTCAAGGGTGAAAAAAAATTAAATCGACCCCTTCGTGTGCACCCATGAGTAATGAAGTTGTGAAATATTTTTCTAAGGGGGAATTTTTTTTTAAGACTCTCAGTGTCTTAGTTATTTTTCTAAGTGGATTAAATTTTAAAAATTCTACGCCTTGCAGTATGATTTCAAGAAGGATGTTGGGTTCTAGGTTGATAAAATTTTCTAAGGCTTAGATGGATAAAATTTTCTAAGGCATGAAAAAGAAGGCAGAAGGGGTAAATGCGCCTGAGCTCAAGGTGGGTTGAATTTTGTCTAAGTCATGAAAGTAAAAGGAGACTCCTAAGGAAAGAAGATGAGAGCATCAAGATGGTATGCACCCTAGTACACAGATTTTGAAAATTTATGAAGAAAGCAAGGTTTGCTAGAGAAAATGGTGAACTTTATCCAGAGATCAACCTTGGAAATCAGAGAATGGAGATTAGGTAATGTTGATGTGTTTTTCGTGACCTCACCAACGCAGAATAAAGTCGCCAACGGCTACCCTATTCTCTCTTGATCAAAGTATTCCGCATGCTAAGATTGCAAGAAAGTTCATGCGTTCAACTCCAAGGTTCTTTCAGGGCGAATAGGCTCAGTTTGGCTTGATGTGATTTGCTGGTATTTCAAGGGGACTTACGGAATTGTTCGGCAGCGGAGAAAGGAATTCAAACGCTCAAAGGATTTGTCTATGAAGTGCGGGTTTTCTATTCTAATCAGAAAGTACTGAATTTAAAGTGGTGTCGGGTTTAGAGAGTCTAAATCTATTCTAAGGCGTGGGATATGGAGCTCAACTTCAGCAAACTTCTAACCAGACTTTGCTTTGCCTCGCATCGGACAGCTTCCACGGAGTCGGTGCAATCTTCGAGGGAGATGACTAAAGATGTTCGAACCACCACTTGACATAAAGATACCATCACAACGACGCATACCATTATTCAAATTGTGATTGAAGTTAAGTACATGATATTCCAGTTGACCACGCAAGGCGAACTCACCATCAGCGAGCCCACTAGTGGTATGGATAGACGAAGCTTTGCTCAAATTGAAGACCACATTCCACAATTAACATCTACTTGCATGGAATAAAAATTATACTACTTTGAGCTACCATTTGAATCCGAAGGACGAAGAAACCTTGCTAGCTACTCACAACAAAGACGAAATTCACCATCAATGAAAAACTCTTTTATTGAGAGAGTGTTCACAACAATTTCTTACAAAGTTTTCAAGGGAAAACTTTCCCTCTTCTTCAACTACACTATCAATCTATACTAAGCTATTCTAAGCTATCACCTAGTTGTCTCTCTACTCCGACTTCTACTCTAATTCTACTGTCTACTTTCTAATGAATTACAAATGAGGGGGACTCCCCTTTATATAGCTAGCCAAGTCCCAAAAGATGGCTAGGGTTACAATCGGCTGGATGACCCAGATTGTGCCACCTCAGCCCTAAACAAGATTTGCCCTAAAAGCCGCCACAAAGGAGAGTGGGGTAATAAATGAGCCATAATGTCCACCATCATCCTTCTAGAAGATTCCGTTTGTAGACGCGTTCACACTGTTCTGGATCTTCCTCTTGACTTTTGTTCTTTGACTTCTTCCACTTGAGCTAACACTTAGCCAATTTCTTGCAACTTTTTCTTCCTTCGAGATTGAAACTCATAACTTTATCTTCTTCCAAAAGTTGCAATACCATCTTGCTTCATCACTTCAAGTCATTGTGCTCTGGCCTCCACGCTCATCCTGCAAAACAAGCAAGGTATCAGAATATTTCATAATGTAAACTTAACTCACTTACCAGGATTCTCACATTCATCGCCCCCAGTAGCCAACTTTTTCTTTCTTCATGATTCTTCTTTCCTTAGCCAAATTTTCAACCCATCCTCTTCAAGGGCGTATCATCTACTTCAACTGCATCTTCAAGAAATTCACTTCACCTGCTGGAGCTCTGACAACTTTGATTTTATTCATCTCTGGCTCAAGAAAACTATCTTCACGAAGAATTTGAGCAAATTCACCTAGGCAGTTCCTTTCAAATTCATCGTCTGGAGAATTTCACCTTGAAAACACATTTTCTTCATTTTCCCTAGAAAATTTTCAAATTTCCCTTAGGAAAATCCATCAACCTAGTGCCCATTTAAAATTTTTATCTCGGGATTCTCGGCAAGTTGTGGAGGACCTTAAACTCCATTCCTCAACAGAAATCATCAATACCCAGAAGAAAATTTCCATCAAAACACATCGAACTCATGGGTGCACAACGAATGGGTTCATTTGATTTTCTTGAATTTTGAACTTTAGAAAATTATTTCCCTGTGAAATTTAAATCCGTTTTTCACATCTGTGAAAATCCTGTTGCTCTGACTTGAAAATATTTTTAAATCCATCCTGCAATGCCAGCATCTTCATCTTCGACAAATTTTACTCATCACAAGAAATTCTTATCACCTCAGAGTCTAGGCACATTTTCTAGAGGAAGAAAATATTTTGTGCCTTAGAAAATTTTAAATCATCTCTTGGGAAAATTTAGCCTTGGAAATTTTCATCTTAAAATTTTTATTCAATCTTGCTCATCCTTGCCTGTGAGAGAAACATCAACATTGTTTGGAAAATCTTCGTGAGGGTGCCTGGCACATTTTATCCTCCAACATCTTCAATGCCTTAGGGAAGATTCGCCTAGCAATTTTGCTCCATTCATTGTCTCACATTTTATTTCATACTTGGAAAATATTTCTGCTTGAAGTTCCAACGCCCTAGGAGAAATTTTCTAACACATTATCCCACATTTCACCTCACCACCCCAGGCGCACTTCACACTTGAAGAGGATATTTCTAACTTCAACGCCTAGCATTTTATTCATCCTTGGCAATATTTTCTAACACTTAGGCATTTACCACCCTGGGCGCATTTAACATTTGAAAGATGTTTTCATAAAAAAATCCAATGCCTAGGATATTACTTCACCTAAACCTCAACACTTTTATCTTTGCATGGCGCATATAGGGGTAGCAAGAGGACAAGGTTTATTTCAACGCCTCCTTTGACTTTATCTTCCTCTTGGCGCATTTGAGGGGGTGAGAGGGATGGGCGCATTTGGCATGAAGGGGGATAAACTTTAAACGCCACCCTTGCCTTTTGACTTTGTATGGGCGCATTCAAAGGAGAGAGAAGAATGAAACCTCAACATGACTCTTGAGCTTCCTTGTTTTGTCTTCACATGCCCTCTTTTGGGCGCATTTTGCCATGCAAGAAGGATGAGAATCATTGACCTTTTTGACTTCTTTCTTATTAACTCTCCTTGGGCGCATTTTGGGCATGGTGGAGGATAAAACTCCTTGACTCCTTTGACCTTTTGGGCGCATTTCACCAGTGGAGGAGGATAAAGTTTATACTTAGAATTTTTTTCTTGAACATCTTTGCTTCTTCATCAAGAAGGGCACATTTTGCCCAGGCAGGAGGATAAGCTTCAAACTTAGAATTTTTTTTTATGCCTCAACTCCACCAACTGGGCGCATTTCACCATGGCAATAGGATGGACTTCCAAACTTAGAATTTTTTCTCGTTTTTCGCCAGCTTTCATGCCCTGCTATTTATAGTAAGTCCTCTGATTTTGCATCCCTGAAGCTCAGAACGATTTGAAATTTTAAACACTGCATCCTCACGACCTTGTTACCCTGTTGACACTGCTATTTTTAATCACCCTCCTATTTTTAGCCTGTTTCTGAAGGTGGTTTGCTATAAATAGTAACCTCTTGTTTCTGATAGCTCCACTGCTCCGATTGACTTGAAATTTTAATGAGGCGCTCCTCACCACGTAACCTGTCTGTCGACATTGACGCATGCACCTGATTTACTATTTTTAGCCAGTTTCCAAATTGACTTACTATAAATAGTAAGTGTTCCGTTTGACTCGAAATTTCACCAGCAGATAGCTTGAAGAATGCTGATCGCGGTGGTTTACACTAGTTTTTGAAAATTCTGACTTTTTGCGCCTATTTTTGGGTCTCGAAGCTGGAAACCCTAATTTGCTCTGCATGCGTATCAAATGATCTCTGTTTGCTCTCGTTTCTGTTGCATTGCGATCAGCTCGTGATTCTGAAGTGCTAGGAGGCGGCTGCCGGGAAGCACCTGCTAAAAATAGTAAGTTCCTCACTGAGTGACCATCTCCGTTTGCATGTCATACCACTGCGAAGCTCTCGAAAAGCCCATCAGGAATCATCTGACATGGAAACCCTAAAATTAGCCCCGGAAGACTGAATTTTGAAAGTCATTATCTCGCTTCGCATGTTATACCGTTGTGAAGGTCTCCAAAAACCCAAGGAATATGCATATGCGTTGAAAACTTCTTCGTTTGAGCCCTGAAATTGGCCCCTTGCTGGACGCTAAAAATAGAAAGTTGTCTGTTCCAAATTTTGCATGCGCGGCGACTTGAGGTGCTCGGCAACATGATCAGGATTCACAAAAATGCTAACGAACACCAGAGCACAATACTAAAAATAGTAAGTAGTCGAACTGATGAAATTTTTGTGAAAACCTGCGATTACAACACCAATGTTATCTCAAATCTCAATTTACTCACTTCATTGAATTCAAATTGGCATGAAGGAATCAAACCCTAATTTCTAGACTTGGCCAAAATTCAAGTTTAAGCTCAGTAACGGGCGCAATCCTCGAAAGGCAGACAGCAGAAAAGAGAGACAACAAAACGACCGAAAAGAAAAGCCAAAATTAGGGGGTCCCCATTTGCAATGTGGCGATGTGTGAAAAACGTCACAACAGGTAAGTGAAGTGAATTTTTTTATTATAAGTGTTTTGATGCTCTTCTTTATATTTGTTTTGCAGGGTGAACACCTGCGCTAAAGCATGATAATTTGAGACGATGGAGTAAATACTCCAAGACAACATTACAACCTCGAAAGAAGAAAGTTGCATGTTGGAAGAAATGGCTAAGTGTTGGAATAACCTAATATGCACTCAACTCAGAGAGGTAGATGGCGAGGAAGAAATGTGCGAGTCCAAGATAAGAAAATCCCTTAGGATCAGGGGTGGAGAAATAATGAAGGCTCAGGAGTTGAAGAATTGAAGAATGACGGCTAAGAAGAAGATCATCCTCAAGCACCGAAATGCCCTCAAGACTAAGGAAGAAGTTGAAGCCATGATGATTAGACTCATCCAGTTTGTAGTCAAGAACAAGAACAAGAACAATGCGAACGCGTTTCCAGATAGGAATCTTCTAGAAGATGGTGGATATTAATTGCTCATTTATTACTCCACTCTTCTTGGTGGCAATTTTTAGGGTTAGGGCTTATGTGGCTCGATCTGAGCCATCCATCTGATTGTAATCTGAGCCGTCCATTGGACTTGGCCAGCTATAAAAGGGGCATCCCCCCTCATTTCTACCTCATTAGACATTAGATTAGATTAGCTCAAAGATAGGAAGATAGAGAGACAACTTAGAGATAGCTTAGTATAGATTGATAGTGTAGTTTGAAGAAGGAAAGTTTTTCCTTTGAAAGCTTTGTAAAAAATTGTTGTGAACACTCTCATAATAAAAAGGGTTTTCATTGATGATGATCTCGTCTTTTGTTGTGAGCAGCTAGCAAGGTTTCTTCATCCTTCTAATTCGAATAGTAGCTTAAAGTAGAGTAAATTTCATTTCATGCAAGTAGATAGTAATAATGGAATGTGGTGTTTGATCTAAGCAAGCTTTGCTTATCCATACCACTAGCGGGCTCACTGATGGTGTGTTCGCCTTGTGTGGTCAACTGGAAACGTTGTGGACCTAACTTCAATCACAGTTTGAATGATGGTATGCGTCGTTATGATGGTATCTTCATATCAAGTGGTGGTTTGAATATCTTTAGTCACCTCCCTTGAAGATTGCACCAACTCCGTGGAAGCTTTCCGATGCGAGGCAAAGTGAAGTCCGGTTGAAGTTTGCTAAAGTTGATCTCCATATCCCGCACTTAGGATAGAATTTAGGCTTTCTAAACCCTACACCCATTTCAATTCAGTACTTTCTGGTTAGTTTAGGAAGCAAGAGCTTTATAGACAAAACCTTTCGAGCATTCAAATTCCCTTCTCCGTTGTTGAACAATTTTGTAAGTCCCCCTTGAGATACCAACAAATCAAAATGAGCCAACTGAGACTATATCCGCTGCATGAAGGAACCTTGGAGTTGAATGCATGATCTTTCTAGCAATCTTAGCATGCAGGAGATTTTGTTCAAGAGAGGATAGAGTCGTAGTTGGCGAATTTTATTCTGTGTTGGTGCGGTCACGAAAAACACATCAACAGGATGATGCATATGAGCTCATGGCAATGTGGACAACTTTTACATAGAATTGCATCATGAAAGGAAAGGAATTATTGTTAGCTTTTATCATTCCGGTTTTGAGCAAGCTGCTGATTTAGATCCAAGAAAATGGCGATGATTAGACGCGCATTTCAATTAAGTTGAATGGTGACAAGAGCTACATTGACCACCCTGCACTCTAAACGACCCTCTCTTTCTCAGCCCTCAATCTCGTTGCTTCTAAGGTTGTTGTTGAAATGGTAAAATGGGGCTATGTGGGGCCTAGAGGGACTCCTGTTCATCGATGGTGAGATGCTTAAGCATCTTACACCTGTCCTTCACTAGCAAGGCCATGATATTATCCTAGGAGGGTGATGACACTAGCACCTCTGACAGGTTTGTGGTAATGTGCTAGCTTATCTTGATCAGCTAAGAAACCAAAAATTTTGCACAACTTTGATGGCTAGTGAACAAATGGTGATGGGATTTGACCACTGCACAAATAGACTACAAAAAAATTGCCTTGAAAAATAGTAACCCTACACAAATTAATATGAAGGACAAAATTTCCCAAATTGAAGCTCAATCCAGTGGAAATAGCGCTGCTATGAGATGAACGGATAGAGTCTATTGACTGTGTATGGCATGATCTGTGAGATGTACCTTGACAGTGCCTGAAGTTGAAAGTTTCAAGACAAGCTAAATAGGCAAAATATGCCTACAAATAGGCCAAAACAATAGATGGGTAGAGGGAAGAATGGCCCTTTGCTAAATTTTTTTTTATTTTTTACAACTTTTGTACAATTGGCCAAGAGGCCCAAAAAATTGCAAAAATTCAAGTTACCGAAATTGATGAAACAAAAGGGCTTTTTTTGTTTCTTGAGCCCTCTGGATGCAATGGTGATGTCCATTTGGCTCCACGATACTCAATTGATAGGGCTATGTGCGGGAGTCACCTCGATGAGAGAAGGAATGTGCTCTCACGGATCTAATACCATGTTGGAGAATGCCAAGATCAAAGAGCTTGAATTGATAACCTTTCACAAGTGAAAATATGCATACAAAAGTATGTCTATGAATATATGATGAAGAGCGTGTAAATACAATGAGGAACCTTGCTTATATAGGAAAGGAGGATGAGGTGAGAAGGTAGGAGACAATGATTGACTACCCCTCCAAAGATGACACTTGTGAGCTCCCTAGACAAGTGTGTGAACAAGTGTCAATAGGTGTCTCAAGTGATGAGGACACATGTTTCAATGCTATGAAGTGAGACAAAAGCAAAAGAAACCTAAGTAAACTTAAGCTATGAGTATGAAAAGGTCAATCCTAGAACGGTGATTAGCTAACTCGATAAAGAATGACTCTATTTACACTAACAAGGAGGATGTGGAGAAGACTGCCTTTCGCTTTGGGCATTATGAATTCTTGGTTATGCCTTATGGCCTAACTAATGCACCAACTACTTTCCAGTCTTGCATGAACACGATGTTTAACAAACAGCTCCGTAAGTTTGTTTTTTATATTCTTTGATGATATTTTGATATTCAATAAGACATTGTAATGTCCCCTTCTCTGTGATCACCCATGACGCTAGTTTAGCCTTTATAATTCCCAAAGGCTAAAGGTAAATTAAGGGAATTAATTTATTTAATTATTTAATATTACTTGACGGAAAAAGTAAAAGTTAAAAGGGTAATGTTAAGTGATTAATTAAATATTTCATAAAGTGAGTTTAAGTGAAATATTAAAAGAAGACTTTATAAAGTCACTTTATTTTATTTGAGTGGGAAATTCAAGTGGAAATTATTAAAGGGTATTTGGAGGCTCATTTTTATTTTATGCTTGTTTATTTATCACTTTTCATTTGGAGAGCTCTCAAAGCTTCTTGGTCTTGGGGCTCACAAAGCCTAGGGCAATCTGCTTTCGGTGGTGAAATGATTCCACCCTAGCTAGAGCATTGAGGAGATCACACAGGTCTTCTACTAGAGCGACAAAGCAATTTTGTGGGTCTCTTTCAGAGGAAAAATTGGAGAAAAGCGATATGTTCAGAATGCATTGAGAAAGGGTTTGACAACTGGTCGAAATCTTCTTATCAGACTACAAAGGCATTATTCCTCATTCAGATTCTTGGTTTCATATAGCGTTATGACGAGTTAAAAAGGTGATACAAGGCATTTCAATTAAGTATTATATTTTAATGTCAACTTTATGAAATGTCATCAAAAGCAAATGTATTTTAAATGAAAGCAAATAATTAATTAAAAAGGTTATTTGGCCAAGTGGGACGTGGGTATTTGGAGAAGATATAAAAAGAACACTTATTACTTTTTCCTCATTCATTGTTATTTGCACAAATTTTGAGAAGAACTATGTAAAGAACCATCCCTGGATATGCAAGTTTTGTTTTGTTTGTTTTCGATTTGAGAGCCTTCGTTTTATCCAACAATGGCAAACATTATACATGGATTTGATAACATTCAATGTGAGTGAACATCAAGATGTGAGCAATTACTAAACACCTTCAGATTACTTGCATTTCAATGAACAGTATTACATTTTCTCCTTGTGCTTGCTGCCAAAGGACTGTAACAGCATTCAAATGCTAGGGTCTTCGCTCTAAACATACTATACTAGCATAGTCATTGCACAGTGAAAACAGTTATGACTGAGACAACAAAGTTAGAGGTACTTTCTGAGCACATTACAGACTAAAAATTATGAACAGAAGCTACCATTAACTACACCAGGTCTTTACATCACTTTCCAAGTATATTTCAACATCCTGGGCCAAGATATTTTCTGATTACATGTGTAAGATTTGCTCAAAATTATATATCAGGTCATAACACTTAGAATTTATCTCTGACTTAATGACAATATGTTTTCAATAGGATGGACTATAGCAACTGGACCTATGCTTGAATGTTCAGCCTGTAACAAGTATTCTTTGATATTCCTTAACAAGTTTAACATCAAACTCAGACTCAGAAAATTAAAGCAATTCACATTATTTCTCCAGCTATCAGATATCAGGCCACTAAGAGAGCGATCAGACCTGGTATCATCATGCCATGACTGGAGACAGTAAACAGTAGCAACAAAATGGCACGTTTCCACTCAGAAATGTCACTTCTTGCAATATAGAATCCCAAGCGACCCTCCTACAGTTAGCAACTCCTCCCAGAAGAGTCACGCACAAATTCTAGAAAGCCAAACATTAAATTACTGTCCAAGCAGCAACAGTGCAAGATAATATGCCTTGGTTAGACCCTGATGCGTGCCCTAAACTCCACGTTTTGACTCAGATATGATGGGCGACCCTCTTAATGGTCACAATTTCCCTTTTTGTTGACTCATCTTGCCTCTTAAGGGAAAAATGAATCATACAGAACCTGCTCAAGCTGCGCCCAGCATGTAAATAACACATCCCTCTCTTTTATCTCTATATTCATCCAACTCCATTTCGAATCCATCTAAAACTTCTCTGACAAAGCTCGCCTAGGGTTTGAGAAGACCACGACCTCAATGCAACTCGAATGACAAAATATTTGGAGGTCAATACAAATTGAAGCTCACATAAAATAACCATGAAGATCAGGAGCAAATCTTCTAGCTAGGAAAAATTCTTCCACTGTCAAAACTGGTATCCAAGGGCTTGAACCCGCCGTCATGAAAACTCTCAAGAAGCTCTTCTTGTGAAGTAAAATATTCATTCCAAAAAGTGTCGACCCAAAAATGAGCTCTTCTCATATATTTTCCCATAAGCCCGATAAAATGACTTCTTTTCCTTTGTATTTTGCTCCTTCAAAACAATAAAGTGGCTTTTTGTATAGTTACTTTAATGAAATATTTCCTTTAGTCACTTTAAAACATTGATTTAATTAATTACTTATATCACCTCCAATTATTTAACTGAGACTTAGGCGAAAAATTAAGTAATTAAATAAATAATTCCCTCCACTTCGACATTAGCCCCGGGAATTAAAAGGCTAAGTGGTCTCCTGAAGTGCTATTGAGAAGGGGACATTACAGTCCTCCATCCCAAAATTGCTTGTCCTCAAGCAATTGCAAACTCAGGTGCTGTAGAATCTGTTCATGCTCCCATGTGGCATCCTCGGCTGGAAAATCTTTCCATCTCACTAGATACTCCTTCACCACCCTGTTCCTCAATCTCCTCTCTCGAGTGTCTACGATCTCCTCAAGAACTATGACCAAATGTCCCTCCTCATCCAACGGTGGGAGCTCTGAAGACGAAGTAACTTGCTAACCTAGTGCCTTTTTAAGGCACGAAACATGAAATACATTATGAATCTTGCTGCTCTCGGGCAGCTCCAACTCGTAAGCTACCTCTCCAACCCGCCTGAGGATCCTGTACGGTCCATAGAATCTAGGCTTGAGCTTCTTGGCCCCTTTCTTCTTAAGAGAAGACTATCTATAGGACTGCAAGCTAAGGTAGACCAAATCACCAACCTTAAAACTGCGCTCGACCCTGTGTCTATTAGCATATGTCTTTTGCTGATTTTGTGCCACCTGTAGGTTATCTTTGAGTTCCCTCAAGATATCCTGGCTCTCCTGAATCTAATCCTTGGCTTTGGGAGCCCTTCTTCACCAAAATCCTTCTCCATGAACAAAAGTGCATCGTAACCGTACAAGGCTCTGAAAGGACTCATCCCAATGGACATATGATAAGTGGTTTTATAACAGCACTCCCCCAAGTGCAACCACTTAATCCATGCCTGTTGCTGCCCTGCAATGTTGTTGCGCAAGTACCCCTCAATCCATTTGTTCACAATCTCTGTCTGAGGGTGATAACTTGTGCTCGGAGTCAACTCAGTACCTGCCAACCTAAACAGCTCCTGCCAGAATGCACTCATGAATCTACTATCCCTGTCACTGACTATGTACCGGGGTAACCCATGCAATCTGAAAAATCTCCCTGAAAAATAACTCACCCACCTGTGGAGCCCTATACTCTGTTGGAATAGCAAAGAAGTGTGCGTACTTCGTCAAACAATCCACCACCACAAAGATACTCTCTCTCCCCCGCACCTTAGGTAGACCTGTGATGAAGTCCATGGAAACACTCTCCCATTTCTATTTTGGGATAGGCAATGGTTGTAGCAATCCGGCTAGATGTGAATGTTCTAACTTGTTCTGCTGACAAGTCACACACTCCCTGGCATGTCTTAATACATCATCCTTGAGGCCCTTCCATGTGAACCTCTCTCTAACCTGTCTATAAGTTTTGAAATAGCCCTGATGGCCTACTAAGGGAGTGTCATGAGAAGCCTGCAATATCTTCTCCATTCTGGCACCAAGTAGATCCTATCCTTGTAGTAAATCACATCATCCACTACTCTGTATCTATCATCCTGAATCGGTCCATCCATCAACTCACAAGCAAACTTATTCTTGGACTACTCCACCAACAAGAGAGACTTCCAATCTGAAATATTTGAAAGTGAGCACGCTGAAGCTCTCTTGGAAAGGGCGTCTGCCACAACATTCTTCTTTCCCTTCACATACTCTATATCAAAGTCATATGCCTGTATCCTGCTGACCCACTTCTGCTGTCTCTTATTCAAATCCTTCTGCTCCAAGAAGTATCTAAGACTATTGTGGTCAGTCCTCACCACAAACTTCCCTCCAACTAAATACTGTCTAAATTT
This sequence comes from Sequoia sempervirens, assembly GCA_007258455.2. NCBI lineage: Eukaryota > Viridiplantae > Streptophyta > Pinopsida > Cupressales > Cupressaceae > Sequoia > Sequoia sempervirens. Next base: position 214,107 of record VDFB02252204.1, read on the forward strand.
TGCCAAATCATGCATAATGGCGAGCATCTCCTTATCGTAGATGGAGTATAATCTCTCTGGTCCCCTCAACTTACAGCTCTCAAAAGTTATGGGGTTTTTGTTTTCCATCAACACGGCTCCTATGCCCTCACCCGAGCCATCACACTCAAGAACAAACGGCTGTGTGAAATCTGGAAGCACCAATACTGGACAACTACTCATCACCTCCTTGAGCTTATCAATAGTTTGTTGTGCCTCCTCTGACCAACTGAATGCCCCTTTCTTGGTCAAATCTGTCAATGGTGCTCCCAATTGTGAAAAACCCCTCACAAACCGCCTGTAGTAACTGCACAATCCAAAGCAGCCTCGCAACTCTATGAGTGTCCTACGTGGTGGTCAATCACGAATCGCTTGTATCTTCTCCTGATGGACCTGCACTCCGTCTGCACTGATCACATGCCCCAAATATAATATCTCTCTAAGGCCAAACTCACATTTTGAAGACTTAGCGTAGAGTGACTACTCCTCCATGATGGTCAAGATCTCATCAAGCTACCTCAAATGCTCCTCCCAAGTCTTGATGTATATGAGCAAGTCATCAAAGAACACCAACAAATATTTATGCAACTGTTTATTGAATATATGATTCATGCAGGACTAAAATGTGGCAGGTGTGTCAAACCAAATGGCATGACCAAGAACTCATAGTGCCCATAGTGACAACGAAATGTTGTTTTGTGTGTCCTTCTCTCTGACTCTTATCTAGTGGTACCCAGAACGAAGGTCAATCTTTGAAAAATACACTGCCCCATGAAGTTCATCCAACAACTCATCTATCCTGGGTATGGGGTACCTGTTCTTAATGGTTTTCTTATTAAAAGCCCGGTAGTCAATGCACATCCACATGGTTCCATCCTTCTTCTTCACCAAAACCACAGAAGAAGCGAATGGATTGGAGCTCGGTCCGATGTGCCCCATCTCAAGCAACTCTTTGATTGCTTTCTCGATCTCATCCTTGAATTTCTTAGGATGATGATATGGGGTAGTGATCATTGGCTTCGCCCCCTCCTCCAACTCAATGGTATGCTCAAAACGACGATCGGGTGGTCTCCCTGGAGGTATCTCTCCAAAAACCCTAACATGTTTACCCAATAGCTCCTGAATGTCAACATGATACAGCTGCCCTGAATCTGAAGACTCCTTGGTGGTGATCAAACACTCTATTGCCTAAGCTATGTCATCATGCCGAAAAATTCTCTCCATGCGTCTAGCATACACAACCTTGGCTGATCCATTAGCCATGCCTCTAGCACTACTTGCTACCCCTCTGCTATCCTGAACTTAAGTTCCATGGTTTGAAAGTTTTGAGAATATTTCCCTAATGAGTGTAACCACTGAACTCCAAGTATAGCATGAGTGTCACCCAAATCCACCACATAGAAGTCGTATGTGGCTATGTAATTACCCAAGGTAATAGGCAACTGTGGGACCCTCCGAGTGCATCTCAATTTATAACCATCTGCCACCATCACATTAAATCCTTCAAAGTCCTTTGCAGGTAGCATATGTTTCTCAACTAGGGCTGCATCAATAAATTCATGGGTTTCCCCACTATTGATCAACACTACTATGCGATGTCCTTGTAAAACTCCTCTAACTCTAAAAGAGTTGAATCTAAGAGTGCTTGATAAGGTAGCAATGGTACCACTCTTACCCTCTCCCTGAGGCTGCTCATCATCTGAACTGTTGTCCTCATTATCTTGAGAAGGCTCGTCATCACTTCTTTCATCCTCAGACACAACCTCAATAAGGTGAGCCTTGCCTTTTCCTAGGCAACGGTGACCTGGCTCCCAATGTTCCTTGCAATGGTAACAAATTCACTTAATTTTGCATTCCTTGCGATATTCCTCATCTGGATCACCTTTCTTGTTTCCCTTCTAAAAAGACTTCTTTCCCTTGTTCTTTTGAGGAACAAAGGGTTTAGAAGAGGAATTGCTGCTAGGTGTGGAGTGCTCCATATCTCTAGCTCTAGTGATCGCATCCTGTAGGGTATCGGGTTTAGCTCTAGAAACCTTGATCCATCCACGAAATGGGTCGAATAGACCTGTTGTGACGTTTTTCACACATCGCCCCATTGCAAATGGGTACCCCCCTAATTTTTGCTTCATTTTCGTCTTTTGGCTTGATTTTAGTTTGTTTTGTCGTTGTCTCTCTTTTCTATTGTCTGCCTTTCATGGATTGTGCCCGTCATTGAGCTTAAGCGTGAAATTGACCAAATCTGAAAATTAGGGTTTCCGTCCTTCTGGTCAAGCCAAAGTCGAACAAAGTAAGTAAATTGAAAATTGAGCTTAACACTGATGTCAGTATGCTCCCAGCAAGTTCTCAGCTAAGTTTCATCGAATTCTGGGTACTTACTATTTTTAGTAAGTGTGCAATTACAAGCAATTTGTCAACATTTTTGAGATTCCGACAATCACACAGCACTCAGAGCACATCAGGCTGCTCGCATGCAAAATTTGAGCTGAAACAGACAACTTTCTATTTTTAGCAGTCCAGCTTCCGGGACAAATTTTAGGGCTTAAATGCAGAGTTTTCCTTTGCATGTCTGGATATTCCTTCTGGGTTTTTCGAGACCTTCGCGACAGTATAACATGCAAAACGAGACAACTTTTGGAATTCAGTCTTCCAAGGCTATTTTTAGGGTTTGCATGTCAAGGTTTCTTTTGCATGTCGGATGATTCCTGGTGGGTTTTTCGAGAGCTTCGCGATGGTGTGACATGCAAACGGAGATAATCACTTAGTAAGGAACTTACTATTTTTAGCAGGTGTGTCCCGGCAGCCACCTCCCAGCAGTTCAGAATCACGAGCTGATCGCAATGCAGCAGAAACGAAGACAAACAGAGATCATTTGATACGCATGCAGAGCAAATTAGGGTTTCCAACTTCGGAGCCTGAAAAGAAGGGTAAAAAGTCATAATTTTCGAAAACCGGTGTAAACCACCGCAATCAGCATCCTTCAGGCTATCTGCTGGTAAAATTTCAAGTCAAACGGAGCACTTACTATTTATAGTATCATTTTGGAAACTGGCTAAAAATAGCAAGTCAGGTGCATGCGCCGATGTCAGCAAACAGGTCATGTGGTGAGGAGCGCCTCATTCAAATTTCAAGTTAATCAGAGCAGTGGAGCTATCAGAAGCAAGCAGTTACTATTTGTAGTAAATCATCTTCAGAAATGGGCTAAAAATAGCAGGCCGACTAAAAATAGCAGTATCAATAGGGTAACCAGGTCATGAGGATGCAGTGTTTAAAATTTCAAATCGTTCTGAGCTTCCGGAGTATGAAAATCAAGAGACTTACCATAAATAGCAAGACATTGTGAAGTTGGCAGAAGTCCGGAAAAATGACTAAGTCTGGGGTTCATCCTTCACCACCTTTAGAATGCGCCCACCTCAGTTGAAGTTGAGAAATTTTCTAAGTACAAACTTCATCCACCTGCTTGGGTAAAATGCGCCCAAGTTGATGAAGAAGCATGAAAAATTTTCTAAGTATAAACTTCATCCACCTGCCTAGGGAAAATGCGCCCACTCTCAAGGAGAAAGTTTTAAAATTTTCTAAGTGTTAAGTTTCGTCCTGCTCAGGGGGTAGAATGTGCCCAAATGAAAGAAAGTCAAAGGAGTCAATGATTTTCATCCTGCTCTCATGCCAAAATGCGCCCACTTCAAGGAGAGGTGATAAAAGTCAAAGAAGTCAAAGAATTTCATCCTCCACCATGCCTAAAATGCGCCCAAAGCTCAACAAGGAGGAATTAGCAAGCAAAGTCAAAAGGTCAACTATTTTCATCCTCCTAGGGGCATCAAATGCGCCCAAATGAGGGCATGTCAAGACAAAAGTAAAGAAGTCGAAGAGTCATTATTCTCTCTCCTTTGAATGCGCCCATGCAAAAGGAATCTAAGACGTGCTAAAGGGGTAAAGTTGATGGGTAGAAATATACTAAGGGCGTTGAAAAGTCAAGTCCTTCATGACATCAAAAATGCGCCCAAGTGTATGAAGTGAAAAATGAAATAAATTGCCAAGGTGTGGAAATAAGATGTTAAAATGTTAATCCTTCACCATGTGTGAAATGCGCCAAGGTAAGGTAAGGGGTGGTGAAACAAAATTGATAAGTGAGGCGTTCAAAGTGTTTTATTCACCTTCAAGTGGGATATGCGCCAAGTACAAGATGATAGTGCTAATATGCTAGGCGTTGAAAATGCCAAGGTGGGAGAGATGATAATTGCTAAGGCGTGGGAAGTAAAGTATGCTAGGCGTGGTAGAGTTAAATTTTCCCCTTCAAGTGTGAAGTGCGCTTAACATTCAAATGGAGAGTATTGCCAAAGGATGAATAATACATGCCTAGGCGTTGGAAATTGCCAGATGAAAAATAAAATATGTTAAGTGTGATGTGCTGAGAGAAGTTGATGAAATTTTCTCACCACTGGCAAGATGGATTGAAGAATGAATAAAATTTTCTAAGGGAAAATTTTTCAAAAGAAATGCTAAGTGATTCAAAAAATTTCTAAGGCACAAATATTTTCTTCCTTAGAAAATACGCCTAAGTCTGGTGAAGTGATGAATTTTCCTGAAGTCCGAGTGAAGTTGCCAGTGATGAAGTCAGAAGGTGCTGACATTGCAGGATGAGTTAATATTTCTCAAGTCAGAGCAACGGGATGATCACAGATGAAGAACATAATCAAATTTGTTAAAAATTATTTTTTCCAAGGTTCAAAATTCAAGAAAATTAAATGAACCCGTTCGTTGTGCACCCATGAGTTTGACGCATTCTGAAGGAAATTTTCTTCTGGGTATTGAAGATCATCGATGAGGAATGGATTTTAAGGTCTTCCATAGCTTGCCGAGGTTTCTGTGATAAGGATTTCAAATGGGCACCAGGTTGATGAATTTTCCTAAGGAAAATTTAAAATTTTTCTAAGGCAAATGTGAAGAAAATGTGTTTTCAAGATAAAATGCCTCAGCGGATGAGTTTTAAGTCAATTGCCTAGGTGAATTTGATTGAATTCTTCGTGGGACTAATCTTCCAGAGTCAGAGATGAATGAAATTGAGTATCAGAGCTCCAATTAGTGAAATGAATTTCTCAAAGATGGTATGCCCTTTAGGAAGATGGGTTGAAAATTTGGCTAAGGCATGAAGAATCATGAAGGAAGGAAAAGTTGCAAGAAAATGGCTAAGTGTTGAGACTCAAGTGACAAAGAAGAAGTTGAAGAGCAACATCAAGAAAGAAGATCGAGAACAGTGTGAACGCGTCTACAAACGGGAATCTTCTAGAAGGATGGTGGACATTAATGGCTCATTTATTACCCCTCTCCTTTGTGGCGGTTTTTAGGGCAAATCTTGTTTAGGGCTGAGGTGGCACAATCTGGGCCATCCAGCCGATTGTAATCTGAGCCGTCCGTTGGACTTGGCCAACTATAAAAGGGGGAGTCCCCCTCATTTGTATCTCATTAGACAGTAGAATTAGAGTAGAAGTTAGAATAGAGAGACAAGTTAGAAGTAACTTAGTATAGATTGATAGTGTAGTTTGAAGAAGAGGGAAAGTTTTCCCTTTGAAAACTTTGTAAGAAATTGTTGTGAACACTCTCTCAATAAAAGAGTTTTTCATTGATGGTGAATTTCGCCTTTGTTGTGAGTAGCTAGCAAGGTTTCTTCGTCCTTCCGATTCAAATGGTAGCATAAAATAGTTCAAAGTAGTATAATTTTTATTCCATGCAAGTAGATGTTAGCTGCGGAATGTGGTGTTTGATCTAAGCAACCGTCTATCCATACCACCTATAGTGTATTTCTTTGATGGTGAATGCATGTGTGTGGTCAAGCTGAATATCCATGTACTTAACCCGATCCTTGATTTGTATGTCTATATCGCGTCGTTGTGATGGTATTTTCATGCTAAAAGTTATGATCGAACACCTTGAAGACTACTCCTCAGAGATTGCGACTCGAGTGGAGGTTGTCGATCACCGAGGCAAAGCCCAGTTTAGTTGAAGTTTGCTGAAGTTGAGCTCCATATCCCGTCTTAGAGATTAGAATCTTCTTAACCCTACAACCATTTCAATTCCAATACTTTACTACGGTTAGTATAGGAAACCCGCGCTTCATAGACAAATCTTTTGAGCATTTGAATTCCTTTCTCCACTGCCGAACAATTCCGTAAGTCCCCTTGAAATACCAGCAAATCACATTGAGCCAACTGAGCCTATTCGCACTGAAAGAACCTTGGAGTTGAACGCACGAACTCTCTCGCAATCTTAGCATGCTGGATACTTTGATCAAGAGAGAATAGGGTAATTCTGCGTTGGTGCAGTCACGAAAAACACATCAACAAGACCCTCAATGAAGAGCATAACCAACCTCTGCTCTGAGATATCTATCACCATAACTGCCAACCTCTGAAACTCTAAAATAAATGTATCCACTGATCCACTTTGCTTAAGTTGTGCTAGCTCATGGAAATGGAGCTCAGGATCCATCTGATCAAATGTATCCATAATTTTCTATGTGAACTCCAAATAAGAAGTGATGTTGGCATGCCCTAATGTGACAAGCCCATGATACCACCAATCATGTGCTTCACCATCCAAGTGTAGAGTAGCATACTTAATAGCCTCTATCTCCAACATGGGGTTTAGCTGGAAATAAGTGTCCAACTTTCGTACCCATGCTCTGGCTGTGCATTTACTAGACTCGTCAAAGGAAGGGATTGAGAGTTTCCCAACCTTGCGTTGTAGATCCTATTTCTACTATCCTCTATTATTGTTTTTGGGTCTATTCCTATACTTGATAGCGCAAATATCTACCAATGACATGGCAGCATGGAATTCATCCCCCAACGATTGATACTCTCAAATAATCGGTGAATCCCTCTCCTCACTTTTCTATAATGGACGTGTTGATGTGTTTTTTGTGACCGCACCAACACAGAATAAAGTTTCCCAACGGATACCTTATCCTCTCTTGAACAAAGTATTCAGCGTGCTAAGATTGCGAGTGAGATCACGCTTTCAACTCCAAGGTTCCTTTAATGCGAATAGGCCCAGTTGGCTCGATGTGATTTTCTGGTATTTCAAGGGGACTTACGGAATTGTTCGGCAGTGGAGAGAGGAATTCAAATGCTTGAAAGATTTGTCTATGAAGTTCAGTTTTTCCTATACTAACCAGAAAGTACTGAATTGAAATGGTGCAAGGTTTAGAGATTCTAAATCTATTCTAAGGCATGGGACATGGCGATGAATCTTCACAAGCTTCAACCAAGCTCTGCTTTGCCTCGCTTCGGACAGCCTCCACAGAACCGGTGCAATCTTCAGAGGAGTAGCTTCAAGGTGTTCAGATCATAATTCAACGCGAAGACACCGTCACAACGACGCATACCAACGTGTGAATCACAAACGAAGTTAAGTCCGCGATGTTCCAGTTGACCACGCAAGGCGAACTCACCATCAGCGAGCCCACTAGTGGTATGGATAGACGAAGTTTTGCTCAAATTGAAGACCACATTCCACAGCTAACATCTACTTGCATAAAAATGAAATTACGCTACTCTATGCTACTTGAAGTAGAAGGGATGAAGAAACCTCGCTAGCTATCCATAACAAAGACGAATTTCACCATCAATGAAAAGATCTTTTATTATGAAAGTTTTACACGACAATCTCTTACAAAAGTTTTCAAAGGAAAACTTTCCTTCTCCTTCAACTATACTATCAATCTACTTCTAAGTTATCCCTCTATTCTATGTCTACTGTCTAACTCTAAGCTAATTCTACTGTCTACTGAGTTACAAATGAGGGGGACTCCCCCTTTTATAGATGGCCAAGTCCAACGGACGGCTCAGATTACAATCAATTGGATGGCCCAGATTGTGCCACCTCAGCCCTAAACAAGATTCACTCTAAAAACCGCCACAATGGAGAGTGGGGCAATAAATGAGGCATTAATGTCCACCACCTTCTAGAAGATTCCAGCCTCGAAACGCGTTCACACTGCTCTGTTGTTCGCGTTCAGCCAATTCTTGTTGATCGCTTGGAGGAGGGTAAAAGAGTCTCTAAGATTGCCTCCTCAGATAATAAAATTTGGTAGAATCTGGAGTTCAACTACTCCTGATCTTCTTCTTGACGTCGCTCTTCAATCTTGCTCGAACTTCCACTCTTGAATTTGAAGGATTTTTTTTTTAGTCTTGGACTAGATCATTTTCGCTTGCCATCCGTCCGACTGTGTTGGGCGCACATTGGATTTTTGAGGAGAAACTCCAACACTTAGCCATTTCTTGCAACTTTTCTTTCTTCACGTGAAACTCAAAACTTTATCTTCCTCCGAAGGTTGTAATATCATCGTGCTTCACCACTTCAAGTCATCGTGCTCTGCTTCAACATTTCTCCTGCAAAACAAGCAAGGAGAAGAGAATTAGAACATTTCATAATATAAATTCAACTTACTTACCAGATTCTCACGCTCTAACTTTCCAAGCGTTCATCGCCTTCACTAGCCAACTTCACGTTCAAATTCTTCATGCCTTAGCCAAATTTCCAACCTATCTTGCATTTTGCTTGGGCGTATCATCTTTAAAAAGTGTTAGCTTCAACTGCATCTTCTTCAAGGAATTCACTTTACCAGCTGGAGCTCTGATACCCAATTTCGTTCATCTCTGACTCTGGAAGATTAGCTTCACGAAGAATTTGAGAAAATTCACCTAGGCAGTTTCTTTCAAATTCATCGTCTGGAGGATTTTACCTTGAAAACACATTTTCTTCACTTTGCCTTAGAAAATTTTAAAATTTCCCTTAGGAAAACGCATCAATCCTGCGCCCATCAAAAATCTCCATCCTGAAGGCCTCAGTGAACTGTAGAGGACCTTGAAATCCACTCCTCATCGATAATCAACAATACCCAGAAGAAAATTTCCTTCAGAACGTGTCAAACTCATGGGTACCCAACAAACGGGTTCATTTAATTTTTTGAATTTTGAACCTTAGAAAAATAATTTTCATCAAATTTAATCCATTTCTTCATCTGTGAGTATCCTGTTGCTCTGACTTGAAAATTTTCTTCCATCTTATGAAGCCGGTGCATTCTGTCATATCCACAGCCAATTTTATTCATTCCTGAGAGAATTTCATTACTCCTCCAAGCTAGGCATATTTTTCCTAAGGTGATATTTAAATATCAATACTTAGGAAAATAAATTTTACCACTTCATCACTCAAGCCTAGGCGCATTTGATAGGGGGTATTTTATATTTCAAAATTTTGCAACGCCTTGAAATATTCCTCACATAACTTCTAGGCGCCTATAGAGGAGTCCACTTTAAATTTCCCACACTTAGAAAATTTTAAACTTTTGATATTACCTCTTTCAAGCCAGGCGCATTTCCACCATGGAGGTTCCACTTTTCATAACTTAGAATATTTTTCTTGCACTCTAGGCGCATCTTTCAACTTTCTAACACTTAGAAAATATTTTAGGTCCCTCTCCTTGTTGAGGCGCATATGGGTATGCCTGCTTCCAATTTGCCACTCTTGAAATATTTAATCCAACTCTAGCCTGGGCGCGTTTGATACCTCATACTTCAAGTTTGGACACTTAGCATTTTTCAGGCAAGTCCAGGCGCATTTAGATGGGCTTGTTTTCTCTTTTCAAACACTTGGAAAAATTTCCACTTTCATCCTCAAGATCAAGGCGCTTGCAGGGGCCTCTTCTCCAAATTTAAGTGCTTTAGAAAACCTCAAAGTGCCTTCTTCTCCTTGGGCGCAAATGGGGTCCTGTACTTCCAATTTCATGACTTAGGCAAATTTTGAATCTCTACACTCAAGGGCGCATTTGGAGGCACAAGCTTCCAATTTTCAAACTTAGAAAAAAATTTCTCATCTTTACTCCTTGCTGGGCGCATTTTGACATGTCTACTTTCAATTTAAAATATTTTCAATTTTTTAACCCCTTTCAGGCAAAGGCGCATTTAGGGGTCCCTGCTCCCACTTTGCTGGACTTAGTCAATTTTCAAACTTCATCATGCTGCTGGGCGCATATGTGATAGGGAGCTTCAAATTTCAACTACTTAGAAATATTTTCAAATCATATCTCAAGTTAGAACTTCAAGGGCGCAATTGAGGGGTTGAACTTCAAATGTGCAACACTTAACATTTTCTAACCTCCCTAGAAGTCAAGGCGCTAGTCAAGGGTCAAGCTTCAAATTCAAACACTTAGGATATTTTAGCTCATCCCCTTTCAAGCTGTGGGCGCACTTTGACCTGTGAGCTTTCATTTTTAAGCACTTAGACTATTTTCAACCACTTCTTCCATGATGGCGCATTTGGAGGCGTGAGGTTTTAATTTCCATGCCTTAGAATATTTTGGAGACCCTTCCTCACCTTAGGCGCAAATGACCCTCTCTGCTTTCAATTTCAACACTTAGTGAAGTTTGCTAACTCACCATTGTAACAAACACACTTGTACGATAAAATTAAAACTTTACAATTCATACATAAAAGTAAGAACAATACCATTTTGATTAAACAATTTCTTTTCAAAACATAAATAAGAAACATCTTTTGCATCTTTAAACTATTTCATTTCAAATGAAATTACAAAGCATGAAGAGAAACATACATACATAGCCCGTAGGCTTTTGACACCAATAGAAATAAGAAGGTCCAGGAATCCGTCCTGTCAAGCTTTGGAGCATCCGTCGGGTGTTCGTGGAGGAGAAACATCACTCGAGCGTTTTTCCGCCAACCACGGACTTATAATGCGGTCCCCCGCACGATCATTTTTCAATGAACGGCCCTCCCTTCGAAGAAGAGATTGGTTGGGTAACCTTTAATGACTACCAACTGGACATAGTGCTGTGATTCTACAAAACTAGCTTTCGTGCTAACGGCAAATCACAAACTAGGTTGTATTTCGGAATCACGGTGAACTGACAGTGTAGTACAACAACTAAATGGTTCCTTACACTACTTTGGCCAAAGTGTTTACGTTCAACGAAGAACATAGGTCATATGTCACATTCACTAGCCAGGTTCAACTTGACTTAAGGCTATCTTAATTCTACGCGTAGGTTGGTCTATCGGGGTAGTCCGTACCCTAGACTTCCTACAACATCTTACAGTTGGAAAGAAGAATCCATTTAACAAGTTACTACAACTGACGCCCTAATTCAGGATATACACATCCTAGGGATACAATAACTTGACTAAGTTGATTGTATTTAGATGTAGACTATAACTTGCAATTATTCTTGACTCACTCCTAGTACTTATTATTTATACCCAAGCATATGCTCATTATATAGAGCCATTTAAACACAATGCAGATTACTTTCCATTAACTAATGTAAAACGTACACCACTGACAACAAAAGCCAGGAAAAGACTATATTCATGATAATGGTTAAGAAACTATTATTCTTTTTAATTCAATCTTAAGACAATCAAACTCATTTCTTTCCAGCCATGACTATAATTCAGAGACCTATCAGATTACTCTAGAATACTAGCTAAATATGTAAAGTAAGAGTTTAGCATGCCTAATTTAGCTTTTCCACAGGTTTGGAAGATAGCTCCTTCACTGGCCTTTACTCAGATCACTTTCAGCTTGGATTCTTGAAACCAAATACTCAACACAGTAAAAGGGCAATTCCTGATTACTCCTCTTCTATTCAAAGATTACCAGCAATTTCAAACTTCTGCTCTCTTGTTCAGAGAATACCTCACATTAACAAAATAACTTAGCAATTTCTCTACTATGGCGAATTCACTTTTTAGCTATAAAATGCTCAAGAAAACTTGACTGTAAATTCGTGTGAGTAAGAATGCCAAACGCAGGTATATTTATAGGTTAATTTTAAAACTGATTTCCACCTTCTATGGCGCCAGAACTGCCAGCAGGTTGAAGAATGTTTCAAACTAAAAACGTGTATCAATATGGTGAGGGTTTCGACCTCCATGTTTGACAGCAAGAAGTTTATTTTATTTCGAAATTGTTCAGACTGTTAAAAACGTGACAACTCTCAATCTGGCGCGTTTTTACAGTTAGGTTAAATGCCAAGTTTCCCTTTCAGACTTTTTCCTTGCTCAAATGGCGTCCACATTTCATTCTTTTTGCAAAGCATGAAATATCTCATCTATTTTCTGACGCCTGGCCCTAGTCGCGCGATTTCTCTGCGCGTTTTTCATTTTCCTTCAGCATTTTCGCGTTTTTTCTTCTTTATTTCGCTTTGGTAAATCTTCAATATTTTAATAAAGTTTTCAAAGTAAATAAGACGCATTTGTTCAAGCTCAAATTTGAAGTTTAACATTTCAACGAATACATTTGAGAAATCCGCGTTTTTAAAGAAATTCGCGATTTTAAGAATTTCGCGATTTTTATGCTCTTCCCAGATTTGCATTCGCATTTTATAAAAGTGTTTAAAATGTTTAATTTTCCTTTCATTTGATTTTGTCAATTCTTTTATTTAAATATATTTTGTATATTCTATTAAAATACTTATATAATATAGTTTATGTATAATTATTTAAATTATCAATTTAAATAATATTGTATACATTTTAAACTATATTATATTAATATTTTAATATAATATTAAATATATTGAAATACTTAACTTTATACTAATACATATATATTCATTTACATTATACATTAAACATGTAAATTTATATATATGTATTCGTATAATTTCAGAGGCAAGATATCGTTACAATATATAATTCATTTATCTCGTTAGCCGTGGGTATGTATACTTGTATATATATCTGTATATATACTACATGTATAAGTATCCATAAATACATTTATATCGACACATACGTATGGCATATCCATCTGCTTAATACGTTTGTATCGACATGAATGTACTTATGGGTACTTGTACATATCGTATTCGTATGTACAAATACACATATCCACCTCTAACCAGAACTTATCATTTATAAGGTTATACTGGCAAGCATCACTTGTTTACACATTCAGAAGAAGACACGACTCCTAATGATACTAGACAAGCCTACAGATGACTTACCTTTAACCAGAACAATGACTTAGCTTACACAGTTCTAAGGTTTGTGTGTGTATGTCCAGTTGGTATCCATCACTGTTTACCCGACCAAGTTCTTCCCCGAGTGATATCTCTCCTCTGTCTCGAGGTACAAACCTGTTTCCTGCAAATCATGACATGGTAACGGAAGTTATTTGCTCAAGACCAAAGCAATATACATTAAGCATTGTAGAAAGTTAGAACAACATTATTTCATAACTCCATATGCTATTCTCATTCAAGATTTACACCAATAGAAGCATCAGATAAAGAGACAATCATTTAGGATACATCCAATTGATCACAAGAACAATTCAATTTATTCAACAGAAAGATTCAACATTTACAATGTACATCCTATGAATAGTAGCTATACAATCGGGGTGTAACATACTCCCCCCCTTATGATTCATCGTCCCCGATGAACAAGGTATTATTTAAAGCATAAAAACAACAAAACACTACTTTATTCACCATTCTTGAATGCCTCAAGAATGTCAGGAAATTTTCTCCGGATTTCCTCATAGTCTTCCCAGGTAGCTGAGTCCTCAGTATATTGATCCCACTGGACTTTACATTGAGAGACTTCTCTGTTCCGTAAGCGTAGCTTGCGGACTTCAAGCACTTTAATAGGCTCGAGCATTACTACCCCGGGATCCTTTACCTGTAAAGCAGTCCAATCAATAACATGGTTATCACCTGGTATATACTTCTTAAGGTAGGACACATGGAAGACATTATGCATTCGAGCAAGAGCAGGTGGTAATGCAATTCGATAGGCTACTGGGTTTACTTCTCTAAAACCTCAAAAGGTCCAACATATCGTGGAGCTAATTTGGATGACTTTCCAAATTTAATGGAGCTTTTATGAGGTTTGACTCTCAACAAAACCTTATCACCTATGGCAAAATTTCGAGGTACTCTCTTTGCATCAGCATAACTCTTTTGTCGACTGTTAGCTTCGGCTAACCTTTGCTTTATACTCTTTACTTGCTCTTCCATTTCTGCTAACATTACGGGTCCAAGACTTACTCGATCCTCAAGTTTATCCCAACTTATCGGAGTTCGACACTTTCGACCATACAAGGCTTCAAACGGAGCCATTTTAATTGCAGAATGGTATGAATTATTGTAGGCAAATTCGACTAAAGGTAAATAGTCTTCCCACTTATATTGCTGATCCATGCAATATACTCGAAGTAGGTCTTCTAAAACTTGATTTACTCTTTCAGTTTGCCCATCCGTTTCCGGATGATATGCTGAGCTGATATTTAGCTGAGTTCCGAGTGCAGAAAATAAGGTTTGCCAAAACCTAGAAGTAATTCTTGCATCCCTATCAGAAATGATCTTTTCAGGTATCCCATGCAATCTGAATACTTCTTGCACAAATTTTCTTGCAATAACTGGTGCTCCATCAGTTAGATTTCCAGGTATAAAGTGAGCTACTTTAGTCAGCCTATCAACTACTACTAGTATGGTATTGTGCTTATTTCTGGACATAGGCAATCCTTGCACAAAATCCATACTTATCACTTGCCACTTCCACTCTGGAATATCATGAGGGTATAGCAAACCGGCTGGATGATGATGCTCAGCTTTTACTCGTTGACATTCCAAGCATTTTGCAACATAATTAGCAGCATCTCCCTTCATTCCTTTCCAGAAATATAATGGCTTAACATCGGCCATCATTTTTGTTACCCCTGGATGACCAGAATATGGAGCCTCATGTGCTTCTTTCCACACCAAATTTCTTAAGTTGCTTATGTTGGGAACATACATCCTCCCTTTATACCTAAGCATTCCATTCGGTTCAAACTTGAAACCATCATACCTTGAATCTTCAGGATTCTCTTTAAGTGCTTGCTTAACTTGCAAATAATACTCATCTTCTGCACATTTCTGGAGCACTAGGTCTTTAAAATCAGTATGAATTGCAACAATAGAAGCTATATGGCGTCTTCGACTTAATGCATCAGCAACCCTGTTTTCTTTTCCTTTGATGTAGCTGATATTGAAATCATAATCAGCAATCAACTCCAACCATCTCCTCTGTCTGGCATTTAGATTTGGTTGAGTAAAAAGGTATTTTAAACCATTATGATCAGTTTTCAACTCAAAGGGTTTCCCAAGCAAATAGTGTCTCCACATTCACAATGCATGAACGACAGCTGCCAACTCTAAATCATGCGAAGCATAATTTATCTCATAAGGTTTTAGCTTTCTTGACTCATAAGCAATTACTTGATTATCTTGCATAAGTACTCCACCAAGTCCTTCTCCGCAAGCATCAGTGACAACTGTGAAACTCCTTTCAGGATCTGGCACTTTCAGGATTGGTGCGGTAGTTAATTTTTCTTTGAGTAGGTCAAATGCCTTTTGACACTTCTCATTCCAATCAAATCTTTTTCCCTTTTTCTGTAGGGAAGTTATAGGAAAAGCAATCTTGGAGAAGTTTTCAACAAACTTCCTATAATAACCTGCTAGTCCCATAAAACTTCTCACTTCAGGTACATTCTTAGGTACAGGCCACTGAGTTATTGCTGCGATCTTAGCCGGATCAACTTCAATTCCCTCAGCTGAAATCACATGTCCCAAGTAATGCACTTTACGTTGGAAGAAGGTACACTTGGATAGCTTTCCGTACAACTTATGCTCACGCAAACGTTGTAGAACCATTCCTAAGTGCCTATTGTGTTCTTCTTCATTTCTAGAATAGATTAATATGTCATCTAGAAACACCAACACAAACTTATCCAAGTAATCTCTGAATACACTATTAATAAGGTTCATAAATGCTGCAGGTGCATTTGTCAAACCAAATGGCAATACTGTGAATTCATAGTGTCCATACCGAGTTCTAAAGGCGGTTTTATAGATATCCTCATCCTTAACTCTAAGCTGGTGATATCCGGATCTTAGATCAATTTTTAGAAAATACGGCTGCTCCTCTGACTTGATCAAACAAGTCATCAATTCGAGGTAATGGATATTTGTTCTTTATCGTAGCTTTGTTAAGCATGCGATAGTCAATACAAAGCCGCATTGTTCCATCTTTCTTCTTGACGAAGATTACAGGTGCTCCCCATGGTGATACACTTGGTCTTACCAGTCCTTTAGTCAGCAACTCATCTAGCTGTGCCTTGAGTTCTGCTAATTCTGTAGTAGTCATTCTATATGGTACCTTGGATACAGGTTCGGATCCAGGAATTATGTCTATAGAAAAATCAAAGACTCTTTTAGGGGGTAAACCAGGTAATTCCTCAGGAAATACATCAGCATATTCCCTTAAAACCGGATATTTCTCCATATCTGAGATTCCTGATTCATCAATTTCTCCATCTTCAATCTCTTGTGTACTTTCATCATCAGGGTCACCTAATTCTTCAATCTTCACTGCAAAAAGTTTGCATCCTTTCTTTTTGGCTCTTAGCAATTGCATTGCTGAGATTTGTCTAATTTTAATCTCTTTAGGTATTCCTTGAAGATTTACTTGATTTCCATAGTCATCTAAACATTTAACTGTTTTTGATTCACAGTCAACTATGGCTCTATGTCTCCACAACCAATTCATTCCTAAGATGACATCATAGGATCCTAATGGTGTGACATAAAGATTGACTTCAGTGGTGAAACTAGGCAATTCTAAGTTAGCCTCGAAGAGACATTGGTCCACCTTTGCTCTTGTACTATTAGCATATTCTACATTCCATGATGTAGCCATGTGCCCAGCCTTTCTAGTCAATTTATTTGCTATACTAGGAGAAACAAAACTTTCAGTTGCACCAGTATCTATAAGAACAGAGATAGGTAAACCAAATAATTTACCTGTTGTTTCGATGGGCGTTATTTGATAGTCAGCTTGCCTATCATCGACTGCTGCATGTATCCTTTGCTGGAACATAGCCTTTTGTGGAGGCAAGGAATTCCCAGAAGTTTTGTTTGGACATTCCCTAGCATAATGATCACCTTTGCATATGAAACATCCTGTAGGAGGTCCTTTTCTTCCAGAAGTCTCTCCAGGTTTATTGTTTCCATCATTGGACTTGTTAGCGTTTCCACTATTAAAGTTGTTCCTTTTCTGATCTTTACGGAAATCTTTCCCACCGAAGCGAGATCTCTTTCCTTTTGACTTAGCAGCTTCCCGAACAGGTTCATCCTTCTTTGGGGTTTGTTTGGCCATGACCTTGCTGTCCTTCTTTTGCTCCTTTTTCTCTTGGCGATGAGAATCAGCTTTGAGTTTCTGCTCCTGCTTTATAGCTTTTTCATAGACTAAGTCCATGGTAGTTGGACCATGCATGTCCACTTCACCACCAATTTTGCCATTTAGCCCAAGTATGAACTTTATGATGCGGAATCGTTCATCCTTATGGTAAATCGGAACATACCGAAGGAGTCTTGTGAACTTTTCCCAGTATTCATGCACTGACATAGTTCCTTGTTTTAATTCTTGGAAGTCAGAAAGTTTCTGATCATAGAATAATTGTGGTAACCACCGCTTACGGAAGATTTCCACAAATTCTCCCCACGTCAATTTCCAAGAACTTATATTCAACTCCAATTTCTTGTTCATCCACCAATTTGAGGCTTCTCCTGCTAATTGGTAGGCTCCCCAAGCTGCCTTTGTTACTTCGTCATAATTTCTTATTTCAAAGTATTTTTCCATTTGGACAAGCCAAATTTCTGCTTCATCACCTCCCGCACTACCATCAAACTTAGGTGGTATTATCTTTTTCATGTCCCTTGACAGTTCAGTAGAAATTATCTTTTTATTCCTCTCGACGGAATTGGTTGGTGATTTCTCCCTTTCATCATTATGTCCGTGAGAAGAACTTGCAGCTTCTGTATTATCAATGTTTAACTCTTTTTCTAACTTATCCCTTTCTCTTTCACTCTCAATATTGGACAACCTTGCTAGAATCAGGTCTAGGGTTGCTTGTACTCCTATGTCTTTTTGTTCATCATACTTGCTTGTTCCGGGTTTGTTACGCATCCTTTCGTAAGTTTTCACCATGATTTTATGATTGATTTATACCTGATATCTTATCTAAGTTAGATTCTTTAACTTATGATAAAATAGAAAACGTAAAAGCTTTCAAGATATAAACACATATTATACCAAGCAAGTTTTTGAAGTATACACAAATTTTTGATAAACACAGAATTTTTTTATTTATTCAAAAGGATTTAAACATCCATCGATTACATAGAGTGACTATTGAGATAGTCAAGAGGTGAATATCCTTCAGATTCACTCTCAGAAGCATAGCTAAGAGGAGTATATCCTACAGATTGAGAATATTGCTGAAACCTATCATTTTCCTCATCTCTAATCTGCTCTTCTCTATCCCAAAAAGGATAATACCCATCAGTTTTATCTTCAGATACATAGTTAAGGGTGTTGTTGATATGGTGCTCATCAACAATAGGATCCATCATTTGAAAGTAAGGATCATTCTCAACTGGTGGAGTCCTCGGAGTGTATCCTACTGACTCATCACTGGAAGAAATGGTTATGATCTCAGCCAACGGAAGAACTCTAGGATCCCGGAAAATGAATGCTGGACTCGTGCTTTCCTCGGAAGGCATGTCCCTCGATAATGGTAAGGAATCAGATTTTCCCGGAGAAGTGTTGGGTAGGCGGTTGAAAGCAGCTTCCATCTTCAGTCTACCTTTTACTTCATTGATACGGGAAAGAGCATGACTGACTGTTTCTGTGTCGCTTAACCAAATTGCATTTTCTTGATTGGTTCCTAAGATAGTTCTAGTGATGGCCTCATTTTCCTTCTTGGCTTTCAGGTATCGTTCGTTACCGACTACAGACTTCCTGGCTGTTAATCGTACGCGTACCATCCTGTCACAAGAATTTCACAACATTAGATAATGTTGGACTGAGGAAAATTGGCGGACTCATAGGTTCCTAGTGTTTTAAACCTAGGCTCTGATACCACATGTAATGAACACACTTGTACGATAAAATTAAAACTTTACAATTCATACATAAAAGTAAGAACAATACCATTTTGAACAAACAATTTCTTTTCAAAACATAAATAAGAAACATTTATTGCATCTATAAACTATTTCATTTCAAATGAAATTACAAAGCATGATGAGAAACATACATACATAGCCCGTAGGCTTTTGACACCAATAGAAATAAGAAGGTCCAGGAATCCGTCCTGTCAAGCTTTGGAGCATCCGTCAGGTGTTCGTGGAGGAGAAACATCACTCGAGCGTTTTTCCGCCAACCACGGACTTATAATGCGGTCCCCCGCACGATCATTTTTCAATGAACGGCCCTCCCTTCAAAGAAGAGATTGGTTGGGTAACCTTTAATGACTACCAACTGGACATAGTGTTGTGATTCTACAAAACTAGTTTTCGTGCTAACGGCAAATCAAAAACTAGGTTGTATTTCGGAATCACAGTGATCTGACAGTGTAGTACAACAA